>UFQX01000968.1:0-88595 GCA_900497675.1 Arapaima gigas
TTAATGGAAGCTCCTCCTCCTGCAGCCTGAGGCTGAATAAATGTATGTTAAGCTTGTCTACTGCAGGATGTGTGAAGGACATGTGATGTGAGGTGTAGCACTAGGCTGATGTAAAGTATGGTAATTCTGGTGGCCAGAGAGTCTCAGTGAGCAGTTGGTGGCCCTGTAGCGCCCTCATGTGGTCAAATGTTGACAAATTTGTGTCTGGGCAGCTGCAGGGGGTTTCAGGAGCAGCAGAGCAGAAACTGTACAGTGTGACTGAGGGGGTTTTTGTACGGCTCTCTAACACTGTGTGAACACCCCACTGTGCCANTGACTGAGGGGGTTTTTGTACGGATCTCTAACACTGTGTGAACACATTACCACTGTGCCAACTCTGACAGTAATAATGTCCTGCATCTTCAGCCTGGACTCCACTGATGGTCAGAGTGAAGTCAGACCCAGATCCGCTGCCGCTGAACCGAGAGGGAATCCCAGACTCACGGGTAGTTGCATCATAGATGAGGAATTTAGGAGCTTCTCCAGGTTTCTGTAGATACCGGGCCAGGCAGGGATATGACTTCCCAGTTGGGCCGCAGTTAGCATAAACATCAGAGCTGGTTTTACAGCTGATCCTGACTGTCTGTCCTGGAGGAACAGCTGCCGCTGCAGGACTCTGAGTCACAGTGATCTGACACCAGGATTCTGAAAGAAACAGAAATAAAGAGCAAGAAAGTCAGACAGTTTCTCAACCTGTCTGTACTGTGTGACACTAAATACAGTCATGACAGCGTTACACTCAATATTAACGCATTTCTACTGAAATTCAGTACCTGGAATGCAGAAGATGAGAGTCCAGATGATGTGAAGGAACCTCACTGTTGCTGTGAGTTGTGTGAGCGTGAAGGACGGCTGTGAGTCTTCAAGTGTTCCACACACAGCACTATAAACACTCCCAGAGCACTGAAGCCAGTGCTGCCCATGCAAAGCAGCTCCTCATGCAAAATACCTGTGAAGTCCTGACACTTTTCTTTTCCAAAAATCATTCCGAGTTGCCTGGATGCTGGTGAAACACACCGACATCAGCGCTGCTGTTATTATTATCCACTTTATTTGTGGTTCTTCAGCTCAAACTGCAGACGACTGTATTTTGGCTCAGTGTTTGTGTTGAACCAGCAGTTTGGGGTCTCGATGTCTTCAAATTGCTACAAAGGGCTGGAAAACGACGACTTTAGTTTGAGGTTTGAAGTACATTTCAGTCCAGCGCCGAACCAGATCGACAGCATTACGTCCGGTTTTAATGCATTTCTACTTACATTCTGAGAAAAGGAGCTTGAAAGCGGAAACCCAGAGCAAAGACGACGGCGGCAAAAGTGAGTGACGAGGAAGTGCGAGAAGATGATGGTTCTGCCTGCACCTGGTAGAGAACAGGACAGAGTGATTCGGGTGAAACGGCAGAACAGGATAAGCGGGCAGCCCAAACCTGGGACCCCCAGTCTGACTCCCTCCCGCTCGGCTGATTCAGCTCAGACCTGTAGACCGTGTCAGACGTTAGGACTCCGGAGCGGCTCAGGACCAGGCAGACAGAAGAATTTGTGTGATGCAGTGGTGACAAAGTTCTGCATAAAGATATAAATATACTTACAAATGGATCTTTCGATCCGTTTCCAATTGGCTCTAGAACCTTCCGTAGACTCCCTTCCAATCTAAGCAGTGAACATTAGTCTTGTGTTGGTCCCGTTACTTTTACCTCCGACACAAATGAGGCAAATTCTTGTTACCTCAACATGTGGCGCGGTTCCTTCCTCTGGGTGGGACCTGGCTGCTGCGTGGACCACGTGGTCAAGGTAAACCGGCGTGGTTAGCAGTAACGTGCACTGTGAGATTAAGGCTCAACAGAAGGGTGGAGTTGAAGGGACCAGTTTCTTTTTGTACCCGACCAGGATGCAGTGATGGAGTGATGTGGAGTGTGGATGTTTTGTCCAGTTAAACAAATACACGTCAACTCTGAGTGTCTTTATTGTATCCGTTTGGCTCCGTTTATTCGTGAGCCGGAATTCGAGGGACAGGTGACGCCGGCAGCCCGTCGCTGACCGCAGGCGGGCCGAGCGGTGGCACTTGGCCGGCTTCGCTGCTCCGAAGTTCAGCGACGTTCCTTTCGATGTCATCGAGCCAGAGCAGCAGGTCGACATCGTGCCGCTCGTACTGGTACCACCGCGGCAACTTGGCCAGCGTGGCTGTCTTTCTCAGGGGCTTCGGGGTCACCGCCCTTCTTGCCGCACTCAGGTCCTGTCAACGACAGTCAAAAGCCCACTTGTATGCAGGTCCCCATGTGACTTCTGAGGCGTCTCTTAACATGTAGATGTTGTGTGGTTGTGCCAAGATGTGGCTGCTTCTTCAGATGCCCCTACTCAAGGGCTATTTCATCTCTTCTTAACCTCCTAACCAGCTTCTGAGGACCTTAGTCAGGCTCTGTGCTACTACAACCTAAGCATGTCAACATACTAGTTGTGTGTCCTCAAATGCACCCTGTGGTCTCACCGCTTGAATTGACCTGTCAGTAAACTCAGCGCAAGTCACCCAGCACCAGCCCATCTCAGCATCTCATCTCACCGTTTCATCAACAACCAGTTTCTGCCCAAATTACACTCACATCTTTGCAGGGGGTAAAACTACGACTAGAGAGATACGCCCAGGTGTGGCTGTGGGATATGGTACCGCTGAGGTGTGAATTCGCTGGGAAATTTCTTCAAACTGCCGGCTGAGGGTATCCAGCCTGGGCTGCACCACATTGCGGTATTCTTCTCCCTGGGTCCGTATCAAAGCCAAGCCCAGGTCCTCCACAGCCACCAACTTCACACGCATGTCTTCAAGCTCCAGCTCCAGCCCCTGCAGAGCCAGCAATAACTACGGGTTATAAAGCAATAAAGCATTTATTTATCAAGCACCATCCATAGGATCCACACCCAGAGGCTGACCTAACCGTACTGGCCAAGAAAGTTTTGCTTACGCCGTGAATTTAAGACGGGATTTTACACTTTCAGGATACAGAGCAGCGTCAAAGTGGCAGGATAACTGCATAGTTACGAGTTCTTAAGAAGATCTAACAAAGCAGTTACTTGGACAGACGTATACGAACATGTCTACATCCTGTGGGCACAGAGGTCAAAACAGCAGCAGCATTAAATATAAACAGGTTCTACGGTAACAGGTTAACAAGTTTCCTCTCAGAAGAAGGCAACAGTGACCCCCCGGGCCACGAGCACCACGTGAGCTGGCCTCGTTGTACGCTGCGTGTGGCAAAATTCAGTTCTTCTCGTCGTGGAGAGACGATCCAGTGACAACCAACGCACAGAGACCTGGAACACGAAGTCCCCGGAGCCGTCCCTGCAGCACCCCCTGGAGGCCTGTCTCTCGAGCTCCAGCAGAATCTCAGTCTTGTACATCCAAGCGTTGATGTGAGCACAGCTGAGGTCCAGGGCTTTCATCCGAGTCCGGCAGCCCTGGGTGAAGGAGAGAGGAAGGTAACAGACGGACACCGAGCAGCCGCAGGCGACGGTGCGGACAGCGATCGACAGGAAGCGACGGACACCGTCCACACTGACCAGCAGCAGGCGAAGCCGCTCCTGATTGCGTGACGTCACGGCTTTCCAGTTACATCGGAGCAGCTGCACCTTGTCCTCGACTCTGCTGCTCTGTCCAGGAACAAGAGCCATCAGGTCCTCTGCGGTTGCCACCACAGCCGCCAGCTGCTCCTTACGCTGCTCCGCCTCCCTCTCTGTGGCCTGGAAGACACTTTGCTTGAGGGAGGTGACCATCACCCAACACCTGACTGCCTTGTTAGGAGAAGACGTGCATCAGTTGTTTCAACCAGTCTGCGTGCTCCTCAGTACCTTGGACCACGCCACCTCTGCGTCTATGTCGCCGGGCATCGAGACTAAATGCGACCGTCGTGTTAACTCGGCATCAGTGGCGGCGAGCCAGTCGGTCAGACTCCCAGCCTCCGCGTGCAGTTTCTGTGACAACGCCAGAGCGCTCTCCAGATCCCTCTTTCCCGTCATCACCTGCAGTTAGAAGATCGGCGTCTGGAAGGACAGGTGACTGGCGGGACAGGTAAACTGGTGCCCCCCTCACAGCCTAACACCCCTGTTGAGTGAGACTGGACCTGGAAGCTGGACCTGTATCGAAGGTGAACTTGTGAAGGGAAATCCGTACGCAGTGTGTGGGGAGAGGCCAAGTTAAGGCCAACGGGGGGTTACATTACGGGGTGAGACTGTATTACTGAATCAGGACACAGCTGACCTTCGCTCCCAAGTCATTGTAGAGCAACTTGAGAGCGGTCAAGCGGCCGTGCAGCTCCGCCGACTCCTTCGCCCGCTGATTCTGGGCGACCTGCCGGCCCATCTTCACCACCGTTTCCACTTCCACCTTCATTTCACGCAGACATCTGTAACACTTCTAGTGGCAAAGACGGTTTCTGTTAATATTATTAGAATTGTAGCAGCAGCCCTCCCATAATTCCCTGCTGCGTGTTGGTGAAGAGCTGCATCCAGCCGTTCTGGGGATTTGCGGGGGATTGTTGAGCCACTCTGTGTTCGCTGTGTGCCGGAGCTTTGGTGCAGGCGTGTTGTCACGCTCTGTGAGTGCCGGGATTTCAGCAGCAGAGCTCACGGTCCCAAAAGTTCATTTGATTTCAATAAACAACTCATCTGAAACTCAAAGGGTTTTTTAACAACGGTTTTACTTAATTTACGCTTCACATTATCCTTTTTCCGCTGCACACGCAGCCCTCGCATTACACCAACGTCTGCAGCAACACGGCCCTCCACCACCTGCTGCCTCAGCCTGGCCGTTACCCACCATGCACTGCTCCAGCTGTGACCGCAGCACCTCCTGCTCCGCGCTGCTCATGCCGAACACGGGGATCTTCTCACGCACCTCACCCAACACCCGCTCACACTCTCGCAGACGGCTGTCCAAACCGTCTGACCTTTGAAGGAGCCACAGCTTAGCGGAGACCTCCTGCAGCAGCTTCTGCAGGGAACAGGAGACCGTACAGTAGCTCCGCAACATCTCAAGCAACTAAAATAACACCTGTGCAGCATTTACCTTTCCACACCCGTGAACCTCACCTGCGCGATGTCCATCTGGAACCGCATCCTCTTGGTCATTTCCACACCCTCCCTTCGCTTGCTCATCTCTAACAGCTTCAGCTCGTGTTTGGCCAGTTCCAACCGGATCCTCTGAAACGTTTCACAACAGTCACTCCCAGCGAGCCCCACGTGGGACCCCTGCACCCATAATGCTGTTTCTCACCTGCTCCTCCACTGGTGTCAGGCCACCCTGGTTGTTCAGGTAAGCTGACAGGTGACGGTCGGTGGCGAGCAGCTGCTCCTGGATGAGACGCAGGAGGTTTTCGTCCTCCTGGGCAGACAGCACACCTCTCTCCAGCTGCTCCTGCCGTCGGACGGCCTGCAGCCGCCGTGTAGATGGTCAAACAAACCAAAGTGGTCAAACACACAGCCAGCGTGTTCCCCGTACTGCTCAAGGGTACCGTGTGCGTGTGTGTGTTCAGCACGTCCCCGTGTATTAAAACAACAGGTTTTGGGGTTAACTAGTGTGTTGGAGGAGTGTGGACCTGACAGAGCAGGTGAACCTCCTCTCTCTCCCCTGGAACCCGCAGCTGCCCTCAACACACTATACAAGTCATGTATAACATAAGTAATATGTCATCAAATCACAACAGACAGTTTGTTAGATTTCATTTTTCACCAGCATTATTACTTGTTTTTGTTTGTGTCGTGTCAAATATCAGCTAAGATCAGATTACAGAACTGGGGTCTCCCTCTTCTAATGGAATGGTAAGAAATTTGGAGCTCAGTTTGAACAAGGCTGTTATTAATTCTCTTTATCCTGCTGTTATTTATTCCCTTATTAGGTGGGGGGCTCCATTACTGGAAGAACAGTAAAAGGAGCCGCGTTAGTCGCGGCTCAGGTGGGGTTTAGCCTGCAGCTTCACAGGACTCAGCGATGGAGTTTAACAAACTAAGTGACGCATTTGTCTAAACTCGGGCTTAAAACTTAAACCGCAGCTAAGCTGAAGACAGAGCAGCTGCCCGAGTGCAGTTTTTTGTAATCTTTCATTTATACGGCACTAAATTAGTGAATTTTTGTTTCTCTCTGCTGCTGTTGCTCAGGTGAATATTAGTACCCGACAGTACATTTTATAGTGAAAAGAAAAAGGAACTAAATGTTGTCATTTACTTCTTCTCATGTTAGATTGTAGGAAACCGTGATTAACACGCAAAAACATGATAAATATATGTACAGTACTGCTAAAATTAATAGAAACATTTTCAGAGGACCAACTGCAAACCTGGTGGTATCGCAGCACCACCTTGACCTTCATCTCTCCATCACCACATGGATGTTTGTTCCTCATAATATTCTGGTTTGTTGGGTAGAAGTGTCCTTTGCTGGACAGACAACTTTTTACATTCACAAGCCAGAGAAATACGGCTTGTATTAATAACACGGGGAATTAAACGGTCGCGTCATTTGCTCTGATCTGAAGCCCCGATTGGGATTTTGCAACAGGTCTAAGCAGCTCTGTGGGAAAAGGAAGGGGATCCGCAGGGGGCGAGCGCCTCCTCTCCGACCGCCTGAACTCCCGCCTTCGCCTCCGGTCATACTCACGAACACGCGGGTCCCGTCTGAAAGCTCCCGCAGCTCTTTTCCTTTGTAGATGACCAAGCAACACAGGGGGTCTGCGTCGGGGGCGTCGCTCTCCCGCATGTCCAACATGCTCCGTTTTGCGCTCGGTCCGTGACAAAGACGCAGAAGCAGTTGCACCACCCACAGGTCAGGTTCCAGACAGACGCTGCGTCACCCTCAGCTGCAGCTGTAAGGAGGATTAAGCTCTCACCCATAATCTGCCTGTCCTTTTGTCCCCACAGACCACAACACCGCAAAGCCTCTGTGGAGCATCACCTGCACAGGTGAGCGCTGAGCAAGACAGAGAGAGAGACAGAGCAGGCGACCCCTCCTGTGCTCAGTCCCCCTCAAAGGAGCTTTCATCTTCATGGTATTTTACCTCACATCACCTGCTTTTCAGTGTTACAGGCTGCAGCTCAGGACCAAACAGCTGAAGTACCTTCACAGCAGACAGGTGGTGTTTATTACTGCATGATTTCAGCTTTATTGTCATAGTACTTACTCTGTGTGTGTGTGTGTGTGTGTGTGTGTGTGTGTGTATACACACACCATGAAATTCTTTTTTGACAGATGCAGTAAACACTACCAGGTCTGTTCAGAAAGTGTCCAGACTGACATTACCAGCAGATGGCGCTGTGCTTCAGCAGTGGGGGTGGGGGGCTGGAGGGTCAGCAGAGGTTCAGGGCTGCTAAACCACCTCAAATCCTCCTCAGCACACAGTGGATGTTGGAGCTCCTGAAGTTCACCACCCCTCTCTAGTTTTCCCAGCATCGCAGTGCCGAGGACCTTCGGCACAGCGGCGTCCACCGCCCGCCTCTGCAAATCACCTGACTCGGGGTTGTGCTTCAAATGCACAGTGTGATGAAGATGAAGAGCGAGGAGGACACCTGAACTGACAAAAGCCGATGTGATCCTTGCAGCGCTGCCCGCGTCGGGCGAGTGGGAGCAGCTCTGATCAGCAGGTAGGTACCGGTATGCAAACTGGAGAGGATCCAGGTCTGTCTCGGGGCTCTTCGCACCGTGGGAGGTCAGAGCTACTACTTCACAGCCGGCAACAAAACCGTGTCGTGCTCTTAAGTCACTACCGCCTGTAAGGATGAGCTTCACACAGTTCTTCCTGCAAACAGCATTTGTGGCTCTTCCGATGCAAACGTGTTAAGAACAATTCAGACGGTCAGTCATCACACCAGGTCTTCAACTTGTGCCTTTAATAAAATCAGTTTATTCAGGTGACGCCTTTTTCCAAGGCAACTTACAGTGGTATTTTTTACACTAAGCTACTTACAGTTATTTACCCCATGATAAAGCAGGGTATTCTTGATCAATCCAGGGCAAGTACCTTAAGACCTACAGCAGGAGTTGCATCTGAACCAGAAACCCTCTGACTGCGAGGTAACAGCCCTAATCGCTACGCTAGGCTACGCTAGTCCCTCCTTAACGGAGGGATCAGACTCCTTGTCCTGGAAATATAAACTTGTCAGACATTTCCATAGCTTCCAAACCTTAGATCGAACAAAGTGGCCTGCACAGAGGAAGAGAAGCCGACTACACTTAAGATGTCATCAGTCGAGCAGCATTTCCCACACAAGCCGGCTCCAAAGTGGGAACGTCCTGCCGCAGTCGGCGATGCCCCGTCACAGACTGCATGCCTGCAGCTTGCGGTCGGCCTGCTTCAGGGACACCCACGTGTTCAGCATGGCTGCCCGCAGCTTCGCCCACACCAGGTGGTCGTTGAGGCCCAGGATCTGGGCAGCAGACTGGGCCGCGGCATCTGGGGAGAGGACCGTGGAGCAGCCGAGACCTGGGGGACAGCAGGGGGACAAGCCTGAGCACTGTGGCGGCAGCGACGCCGCGTGTGTGTGTGTGTGTGTGTGTGTGTGTGTGTGAGAGAACCCAGCAGCTTTTGGGCAGTAAGAGAGCGGGAGGCCCACCACTCGGCATGCGCAGAGAAGACCAGATGTCCTGAGCCCCCCAGTCAGGAGTGAGCGGGGGGCAGTTGATGACAGGATACACGGTGTTTCCTGACATCACTGGGCCCAGACCGTTACTCCTGCCGGCCACGGCCACAAATACGGTAGGCACGCCGTCACCTGGGTAAAGAAAGCCAGTTTACTCTGGGGAAGTGCTGTGAGAAAGGACTATGCCCGAGGACTGGCAGGACTGTCACGGTCAGGTGTCTGCGTGTCGATCACCTTCATACTGCGCTTTGATACGCAGCGTCTCGTCAGGGCCTTTGTGTGCAGAGGTGACCCTGATGTCACACGGGACACCGTAGTTGCTGCAGGCTGAGCGGATCCTCTCGCTGTGGGCCAAGTCAGACGCGGAGCCCATGAGGACCACCACCCTTCCTCGGCTCTGTGGCTCCAGTAGAAGCTGAGGAGAAGGACATGGGCTACAGAGGGCAGCTCTCGGGGCTGGAGACAGCAGCCCAATTCACTCACTGCACAGCATTAAAAAAATAATTTGGGGGGGCCCCATTCTACAGCCATTTCTTCCGCAATTCACGTTTTAAACAAACATAAGGTAAACAACGGTCCCCCCTGCAACCCCCAGCAGACCTCTTATGAAATGTAGAGGACTGTTTAAAGAAGAACCCCCCCCCCCAAATACCTGTGGAATGGGTGTGCAAGGGACAACTAGTACAGACCTGAACATGGGTCAAAGGCCAGGATCTGGTGCAGCTATTACAAAAACTGCAAATAA
Organism: Arapaima gigas; assembly: GCA_900497675.1. Taxonomy (NCBI): domain Eukaryota; kingdom Metazoa; phylum Chordata; class Actinopteri; order Osteoglossiformes; family Osteoglossidae; genus Arapaima; species Arapaima gigas. The sequence continues at coordinate 9,397 of UFQX01000968.1, forward strand.
TCCACCACCTCACTTTAACCCCAGAGTTAAAATTCAACCCTTTGACCAGTTCTTACATCTAACTGTTGGATTTTCGTAAGCAAGCAAACAGGTAGGGAGGTAAACAAATAAATCTGTTTGGCCATATCAGCCTTTCACGTTCTACCCGCCAAGTCACAATTCCTTCTGCGCTTTCTTGTCCAGTCACACACACACACACACACACACACACACACACACACACACACCTTCAGTTCTAGTATCTCATTTTACCAGTTTAACCCCCCCCAAAAGTTAAGTTAAAGTTTAAAGGCAAATCACTTGGGTTATTCAGAGTTGCAGTCAGATACCTGGACTCTTTCTGCGACCCATTCAAAGTTCCTCTTCACCATCTGCAAGGCCTCTGGCGTGACCTCCTTGAGGTCCCTGTACACCTGGACAGCATCAAAAGGAACACAGCTGACCTAAGATCTAGCTGCATTTTTACAAACAGAGATGAAGTAAAGCAAGTACCTTTGACACAAGGCTGCAAACAGCAGGCTTTTTATTACACAAAAGCCTTCGATCATTTCACCCAGTATCTGTGTGAAGTGATAAGATGAGACTGACGCCTATAACCACTGACCCCCGTTGGCCTTCAGACAACACAGGACGCCTCGAGCGGCGTTGAAGACGACCGAACACCGAAAGCTGGGGGGAGAACAGAGAGGAGATCGAAGAGCGCAAACCTGTTTGTCCTTCTGCTGGCTTCGGTCACCTGCGGGCCACAGTCGCCACGAGTCGTTGTCAATTACGTCAGCAAGAACGATCTCCTTCGTCGTCACGTTAACCCCAAACTCAATCTGGAGAAACCATTCAAAAGCTTATCTTGTGCTTATTGCGGCTTTAATGGAAGGAGGAAAAAAAAAAAAAAAAAAAAAAAAAAAAAAAAAAAAACCTATGAGCACATCCTGTTTGGTGCCAATAGTTCAGACTAGTGGTGTGGAGAATTTTTTAATACCACCTGAGCATTGATNCACAAATCGCACAGCAAGGTTCAAATGGAGGGGAACTTCCACTCCCCCTGTAACTCTCCCCTATTTACACACATTCGGCAGCAGTGCATTATGGGAGAGTCACGGCTCCTGCCGCCACTCTGATACTAATACTAGCAGAAATCTTCACTGGACATTCGTTAGTTAGGAATTCAGAAACAAAGCAGGAGAACAGGGTGTAATCATGTTACATCTGAATCTGACTTCTAGCAGGACATCTTACCACCTCATTGCTGTAGCTGCTTACACCCAATTCAGAGAAGACCGGTAAAACACGCAGAGCATCGCACCTTCATGTCCACCAGAGTACAGTTCTGAGTGGCCCAAGCTTTCTCCAAGATTTCGAAGATGGCGATGGTGCTGCGGTTCATGATGTCGACCTCACAGCGCCCGATGTCCTGGCCCGCGAGACACAGCTTGGCCTCAATCAACTGCTCCTCTGACCACTGAGGGTCATTGTTGGCGTCATCCTGAAATACAACCGCAACTATTGGAACCTTGAGCTCACAGTGGTATCACTTTCCTCCCAAGAGCAAGTGAAAGTAAAACAAACGGTTTTCAACGGCAGATGAAGAGCTCCAGACTCAGAATTTTGCTTGTGTGACACCACCATGCTGCTGGCTCACATCCCCCCAAGTAGCCACCTATAGCACTGAGAGTATGACAGGAGATGTCATGCATGGAGTTGTCAGGAGATAAGGAATAGATAGAAGCCTGAAATAAGTGGGCTTGGGGTCCCTTTTTGAATACTGGGAAGAAGCTGACAGATGTACCTTGAAGAACATCTCCAGTTTGACTGGAGAGAACCTATAACCTTCTTTGACTCCTGGATTTCTCTTGAGGAAGGATCCAGTGGCCACCCGTCTGCACACCCACTCGATGGGGACCATCTCACACCGCAGAGCCACAAACGCCGTTTCAGACTGCTGCTTGACAAAGGCCGTCTTTATTCCTGGCAGCAGAGCAATAGCAAAGCAGTTTGATCAGGACAGAGCAAATTTCCACAGCTGGAGAAAGCTGCACACCTCTTTTCTCACAGAGGTGCTCCACACACCTCCAAACTCAACAAGCACAGCATCAGAGATGCTCAGGCACCTTACCAGCCTCTTGAAGCAGCTTGAACACACAGCTGGTGGTCTTGTTGGAAATGGCCGCCTTCCCCTCCATCTGGTCTTTCCTGACCGCGTTTCCGGCTGTGATCTGATCTTTGGACTGGACCAGAACGTGACCCGGTCGTTCGGGAAGCTCGTAGATCTCCTTGGTTTTTCCCTCGGCCAGTTTCTGCCCGAGCTTCAGCTCTGAAAGAGAAAGCGAGGAGATGAGTAGCTCAGTTGCTCTTACACAGCAAGTGTGTGAGTGCCATCAGTCTGAGTGAGAGGTTCTCCACGAGGGGCTACCAGTGTGGTCCGGCTGACCACCTGACCATCCACGTGTGTGGAAGCCTGCAGAGGCCTAAATGTGAGAATCACGCACACACCGCACCACCGGTGTGACGAAACCAGCATCTCCATCTGGACCAATACAGCAGGTTAAACTGCTTCTCAAAGACAGTGGCAAAAACCATCCAACTTTGACAGACAAGTTCCTTCGACTAACTGCCAGGGGGAAAACTGGTGGTTTTGTCCGTGTAAACTTAAAAACCGGGATCAGTTTAAAAGAAACAAATCGGCAAGTAAAGGAATGAAATGAAATGAGGCTTAAAGGCAAAACGAGAAAGTTCACATTTTAATAAAGTGCTGTTTTATTGAAGTTTAACGTATTTCCTGCTCCCTCTGCGCACTTATTCTCCTTTATTACTGACTTTCCTGAGCGCAGCTGCTTTGAACGTGAAGTTAAACACTTACAAAACTTAAACACGAGTTAAACGCGACCGCCGTGACGCGGGGCTGAGGAGCGAAAAGGCGTCGTTCTTACCTCCTCCGGCTGCCATGTCGCCCTCGGTTCTCTGCTCCTGAAAGAGACACACAAAGCGGTACTCAGCTTCTCACCAAAGCCGCGTTCTGGGAACGAGCCACCCGCAGCCCCTCGCCGAGCTTTTACCCTGTTTTACCACGCCCGCCACAGGCTCCCACCCGCCTCTCGTGGCGAACTGATCACGTGACCGGGCCCCAGCGGGCCCACGTGCGCACAAGTTTTGGTGGAAACGAAATGGATCAAAGTCGAACCCCGGAGGCCCAGATTATCGTTTATGGATCAAAGTGAACAGAATAAATACGGTAAACAGAGAAAAGACAAAGGAAACGGCGATAAGACGCGCGAGGCAAAGGACGGGAGCGCGCACTACTCGAGTTTGAGGCGGACTGAACCAAACGCGCTCCGGAGGGGACGCTAACAGTGTAAGGAACGGTGTACACGGCGCACACGCGTGTCCGTGCGGCATTTCCGCGCTCACACATTCGGACGCGTGGCAGTTACTGGGAAAACGGACAGAAAAACGACAAGACTGTCGCGTTTTAACTGCTGGGCGACATTAGAGGTGCGCGACCCCCCCCTTCGAAGCTCCACGCGCGCTGTTGGTTCGGCCGGGGCGCAGCTCTTGGAGGGTGCGCGCTCGCGGCGCGAACGTGATTGCAGCGCGCGCGCGTGTGTGTGTGAGTGAGTGAGAGAGCGAAGGCAGAGGGAGTGTGTGTGTGTTGTGAGTAAAGGCCGTGAGAGAATGTGTGACAGTGTGCGTGAAGCCATGGAGTCGGAGGAGTCGGGTCTCACGGAGGAGTGCGGCGTGTTCGGCTGCGTGGCCGCGGGTCAGTGGCCCACACAGCTCGAGGTGACGGAGGTGCTCGCGCTGGGGCTCGTGGCGCTGCAACACAGGTGAGCGCGAGCCGCCAGTCTCGGCCACTCACGCGGGTCGCGGATCCGCCTCGACCGCCGTGGAGCTGCGTCGCTCTGCCCGCCAGGGGGCGCCCTAGACGCGCTCGAACCCGTGTTCGAGGAACATGGTAAACAGTTCCATCGTTTCATTATTACGCATTCCGATGTTATTATTGCTGTAACTCTGTAATCGTGAGTTTAGGCGTCGGGGCGGAAAGTTTCCTTTCGGCGGCTCCACTTTTCAATTGAGTTGATTCCCTTTGGGAGGTTTATGAATTATTGTATATTAATTCACCGTTTGTTATTTACAGTTTACAGTGGCGAGTCCACGCCGGGGGCCAGACTGAGCAGTAAAGATCGAAAAAGGTGGTTAACATTGGTCTTTTTCGCAGTTTGCAGAAGCTGGGGCTTTTGGGGGGCCTTCGGGGCCCTGCGGTCTGTTTACACAACCCCACCCCCACACACGTGGACCCGGGTGGAGAATCGAGCTTCGGTTAAATCCACCGAATTAGACGAAAACTGGCGAGAGGAACGAGCTCCAGCTGGAGGGTCGCGGTTTGTAGGAACAGAAGCGAAACGGCGATTCCGGTTGACGAGGTGAAATGAGCTCATACAGTCCGGCGTCCATCTGGCCCACCTCACTTTTACACATGTCGCATTTAAACCTTCGTAAAACGCCATGAAAAATCAAAAACGACGTGTTAAAGAGTAAAGAAGGGACCTTAAAATATTTAGCAAATGTTTAGATTTTTTTGAGAAACAACTGTATTAATGCAGAAAAGCTTTTAAATAGCGCCCCCTAGACCCCCCCAGTAGCGGCTCTTAATTGGCTGTATATACACGTGGTCTGTGTTTGTTACTGTGGCTCACAGTGCAGTACTAGACGGCGCTGCAGTAAAACGCATCTTTCTTTCCACTTTCCACACTTTCCACACTCCTCCGCGTGGTCCAGAAAATGGAGGACAGGCTTAACGAAACGCGTTTGCAGGTTTGAGGCGGCGAACGTGCAGTGGTTCTGTTTGCCAGCGCTGTGCCGCGAAGACCTGTTGGTCCGGCAGAAACAAGCTAAGCGACGCGGGCACAGCTCCTCAGAAACGTCACGCGTCCTGGCTGCTGCGCTCTGACCCACCTGGCGCTGTGCCGATGAGGTCATGGAGTAGACGGAGTCGATTTGAATGATGGGAATGTACTCGTCGGGCTCCTCCTTGCACTGGACGTCGGGCGGCTGCGGGGTGGATCCGTCGGGGCTGCTGTCCTCGGCGGCGTCTCCGTACAGGCCGCGTTTCGGCGACGGCCACGCGTCTGACCAGGGAGAGAGAGAGGGCCGGTTGTTATTAGGCCGTGCGTTGTGATCGTGTCGTCACCGCGGGGCTTTAGACGAAATTTCGTGCGCAAACACGACTGCGAAAGAAGTTTACCGTGCGCTGCTGGTTTGAAAAGTCTATCTTTGGTTTGGATAACCATCACAGGGCAGGTTTTTTTTTCTTTTCTTTTTTTTTTTTTTTTTTTTACCAGGTCACGGCACCGACTGCGCTAACTGGTACCTTCATCCATGGCCTTCCTCTTCGCTCGTCTGCTCGACAGATCTGCCACACGAGACACGACATGAATGTTAACGTTAAATATCAATATTCGGCGTTTGCTTTACCGTCATTTTCCCTTATGCAGATGTGCAAGAGAAGGAAATGCAATTTCTCCTGGACCAACCACAGTGCACGGGACGCTAAAGAGCGTGACGGCACTTGAGGTAGAATCACACGGATAAGTTTGTAATAAATACACAGATAAAACAAAAGGCTTAAAGGAGGAGAGATTAGTGGCGACGGCACAGTGGGAGGTGGTCGGCGGCAGTGGCGATGGGTCTCTGACTGTCACCTGAGAAGTGACGTCATCAGAGGCGGTTCGTCAGCCAGCTACATTTTCCTTCCAAATCCATTTTAGATGTTTGCTGCCACCTGCCGCTCACCTGCACAGGTGTTGCTGCTGGAGGAGGGGCCTCTGTCCTGGCTGTCGGAGGCGTGCAGGTCGACGGGCGAGCACTGACTGACGTGCGGGTCGCTCTCCCGCTCGCTGGCGTTCTTCAGGATGGCGTCCACCTCGTGGTAGAGGCGCATGACGCGCCGCGGGTGGCCCTGCACGCCCTGGCCCTTCTGCAGCGCGCTGTACAGGTACTTGAGGTTTTTGTACTTGGTGCGGCACTGCTTCCAGTCGCGGTCGACGCCCAGCTGCAGCAGGCGCCCCGAGATCTGCATGAAGATGTCCTTGTTGCGGGTGGAGCGCTCCAGGCGCTGCAGCACCTCCGTGTCGGAGCACACCAGGATGAGCGCCCGCACCTCCTCGTCGCTCCAGTTGCGTCCCACTGTCACCTGGAACTGGTCGAGGCTGCGGTCAAGTGCGCCCAGTTCGCTCGTTGGCGGGCAGAAGGGCCACACTCTTGTCGGGTTCCAGTCGTTCTGCCGGCCCAGGAGGCGGGGCTCCGTTCCGCCGGGGGCCTGAGGGGAGCGGTCGGCGGGGACTGCCGGCGACTTGAGGTGGCGCTGCGCGTCTGCGGGCGGAACCGTGACGGGCAGTGAACGGTCAACAGAGAGCACGTCGCCGGGAGACGGCTCGGCTGAAAACGCGTTACGATACGTCGAACGTTAAGCGGCTTGGGCGTCGTGTGGGTTTGGGCCCGGTTGCCTCGGTGACGTCCATCAACACGCACAGCCTCTCGCACCTTACCTTCGTCGGGGTCCTGGTCCTGCTGTCCCTCGACTTTCCTCGGCAGGGGGGTGTGGTCTCTCTCGCGGGCCCTGCTCTGCGCCGCCTGGTCGGTTTCATGCTCTCGATGCTGCGTCGGGTGCTCTCCTTCGGGTCCTCTCCACGCTACAGGCTGCTCTCCGTCGGGAGCCGCGTTGGCGTCCTCCTGCTCGGGCTGCTCCCCGGCGCCCTTGGTCCTCAGGGCTCTGCCCTCCAAGATGGCCTCCACCTCCCGGTAGAACTTCATGGTCCTGCCAAAGTAGCCACCGGCGGCGCTCTTGGCGTTCTTGTAGTCGTACTTGAGGTTCTTGTACTTGGAGCGGCACTGTTTCCAGTCACGGTGGACGCCAAACCTCTGCAGCTGCTTGGCCACCTCCTGGAAGATGCTCTTGTTGCGCACGGTGCCCTGGAGGCGCTGTTGCACCTGCGGGTCGGCCCAGATGTAGAGCAGCGCCTGCACCTCCTCGTCCGTCCAGTGCTTGCCCCCCTCGGTGGCCACGGACGGCACAAAGCACGGCTCCCGGATGACACACGGGCTGCCTGGGGGGGGGGGGGACACGCAGCTGGTTAGAGCTCAAGGCACGTGTGGCTGTTGGTAAGACTAGTTAGGTCAGTATTAGTGTTCCTGCCCAAAACGGTTTTCAGTCTGCTGAAAATGAAGAAAGGTGACAAGTGGCCCAGCGGGTGGCGCTGGTGTCTCGCGGTGGCAGGGTGGCATAGTTGGATGTTGGTTCCAGTGTGTGGAGTCGCCTGTTCCCCCCTGTGTTTGTGCGGGTGTCTTCCCACAGTCCAGGGATGTGTTTCATGTACTTCTGACTCTATATTGCCCTGAGTGCGTGTGTGAGTGTGTGTGCGCGTGCGTGCGTGTGTGTGGTGTGTGCGTGCGTCCGCTCGCGTGCTGCTTTAGAGTGAGTGAATGAAAGCGGTGCTGTTGAAAACTCCAACGTTTTTGTATTTTTTGTGAGTGTTTGAGCCAGCAGGTGGCGTAGCTGTCAGAGCCGCTGCCTCGGCACTCGGAGGTCCTGTGTTCGTATCCCACCTCCCGCTGCAGTTGTGGCCCAGAATCGCTGCAGTGAGAGCAGCCCAGCTGCGTGAACGGGGTAAATCGGCGCAAGTGGCTTGATTCTGTAAGTCGCTTTGGGGCGAAGCGTCTGCCGAGTGAACGCGAGAGAAAATGTACTCGGCGGGCCGGTAAAGCGCGGAGAAAGCAGGTTACCTGCCCTGAGCACGTCCCCGGCCGAGGAACCGTCCCCCTCCCGGGGGCCGTCGGGGGCCCAGCACGCGAAGGGCCCCCCTCCCTGCTCCTCGTCCTGCTCCTCGTCGGGCCCCTCGTCCTCGTCCTCGTCGTCGTCGTCGTGGCGCAGAGGCCCGCCGGGGCCCTCGGAGCCCATGATGGAGTCGAGGTCCTCGAAGAACTTCATGGGGGTGCTGGGGTTGCCCGTGCTGTGGGCGAACTTTACGCTGTGGTACTGGCTCTTGAGGCTGGCACACTTGGCCAGCACTTGGCGCCAGTCGCGCGAGATGCCCAGCCGGTGCAGGCGGTTCGACATGTAGATGAATATGGCTTTGTTGCGCCCGGCACCCCGCAGGCAGTACTGCACGTCCTTCTCGGACCACACGGCCAGCAGGGCCCGCACCTCCTCCTCCCTCCAGTCGCCAGCGCCGTCGTCCTCCCCCGCCACGCCGGCGCCCCCCTCGTCCTCGGCCGCGTCCCGGCCCCGCGGCCCCCCCCAGCGCCGCGCGCTGGCCCCGCCGCGCTCCTCTCCCCACCGCCGCTCCTCTCCTGCCTCCATGTTCGGGATGACCTGGAAACACTTTGCTCCCTCCCTTCTGCCTAGTTGCCGGGGCAACCAGACGGTTTGGTGGGGAGGAACACCCACGCAGATGAATGCGGCCGCTCTACTGGCTTAGCCTGAGCTGGGGGGCGGGGCTTGCCGTAATCCGAGAGGCAGTCTGCCAAGCAGGATCTCCAAATAAGGCAACTGTGAAGTGAATGATTCTCGGGCGGCGGAGAGAGAGCTGCTCTGAGCGCCTTCCAGAAGCTTCCGCTTGGCGTTCGCGGCGCCGCTCCAGGTGACCTTGGGTCGAGAAGGACGCGGCTCCTCCCGAGACTCTCGCATTGTGTCTTGGTTAAAGTGTCCTCCCCCTCCCCCCCCCAGAGCCTGTGTGGCTCGCGAGTGCGCACCCTGCCCCCCACACCGTGTGGCTCCCTTTGTTCTCAGGGTGACCCCCCCCACCCACGGTGACGGGATTAACTGTCGTTTTACTGCCGCGTGCAAATTTCGGCAAGCAGCCGATGGGGGCGGGGTTACCTTGCCTCACAGATGTGCTTGTATCCCTTGTCGCTCTGCAGGGGGCAGGAGAGCGCCGGGATCGTCACCAGCAATGGCTCCTCGCCCCCCACGTACAGCATTCTCAAGGTAACGCATACACACGTTTTACTCTCACACTCCACCTCCAAGGTGACCTGCGTTGTAGGCACACAGTGATTGTTACCCCTCAGGATGGCCTTTGTGTGTGTGTGTGTGTGTGTGCGTGTGTGCGCGCATGTGCCTGTCCAGGGCATGGGCCTGGTGAGCAGCGCCTTCCGGCCGGAGGACCTCCAGAAGCTACGTGTGGGAAACCTGGGCATCGGCCATACACGCTACTCCACCACGGGCGTCTCGGAGCTGCACAACTGCCAGCCCTTTGTGGTGGACACTCTGCACGGCAAGATCGCCGTGGCCCACAACGGGGAGCTGGTCAACGCAGCGGCGCTGCGCAAGAAGGTCTGCATCGCTCTCGTACACACTCACAGACATACCCGACAGGCCGTCACAGACGCGGCGAGGGGTGAGGCGGGCAGCTCTGCTGGGGAAGTTGCGTGGCAGGAAATTTGTTCTGCCACAGTTCGTGATGCGGGGAGGAAGGACGACAGTCTCGTTCGTCGCGATTTGCGTGGCTCTGACCGAGACTTTAAGGAGCTGGCGAATCTAACTGGCGGGTTTACGTTTTTCCCTGCGGTTTTAAACTGCCTCTCAGCATCGACGGCATGTTAACAGCACGCGTGTTGCTTTTCCCTCTGCCGCACCGGTGCGTAACCGTGTTTCGCCACAGGTGATGCGCCACGGCGTCGGCCTGTCCACCAGCTCGGACAGTGAGCTCATCACGCAGCTGCTGGCGCTGACCCCGCCCATGGAGGAACTGGACACGCCCGATTGGGTGGCTCGGTGAGTGAGATGGCACCGTGACCTCAGTGCGGACGCGATGTCCGTCTGCACCGCTGCTCCGTAACCCCGCTGTCCCTGTGCGCCGGCAGGATAAAGAACTTGATGAACGAGACCCCCACCGCCTACTCCCTGCTGGTGATGCACACTGATGTCATTTACGCCGTGCGCGATCCCTACGGCAACCGGCCTCTCTGCATCGGCCGCCTGGTGCCCGTCTCCAAACTGCAAAGTGCAGGTACGCCAGCCGTGGCCCCCGGTGCCGCCGAACAGCGTTTCGCCGTGGTGCTGGTTTCTCTGGACTCTGCTGGGGACACATGGCTCACGAGACAGATGTCCACTCTTACGGGGAGATGGTTGACTTGTTATTACTGTGTATAATACAGATAGCGATGGTCAATGTGCAGGAGATGTTCCGTGCCCAGGTGTGCCCCTGGGTCAAACTCGATGTGGTTTGCGCTTGGCAGGAGCTGAAGACGGCGACACGGAAGGGTGGGTGGTGTCATCGGAGTCCTGCAGCTTCCAGTCCATCGGAGCGAGGTGAGGTCACCACGGCGGCAGCGGTCGTCAGCGCCTCAGGCCGGCAGCGTTCGTTTCTTGACCCCCGTTTTTGTCGGCGTTTGTCCTTCTTAGGTACTACCGGGAGGTGCTGCCGGGGGAGATCGTGCAGATCTCGAAACACGGCGTCAAGTCGCTGAGCGTAATTCCCAGACCGGAGGGGGACGGCGCCGCTTTCTGCATCTTCGAATACGTCTACTTTGCACGTCCCGACTCAATATTCGAAGGCAGGTTTTTAATGGCCGAAACTGGCATCACGTGCAGTTTAATAATGGTGGTCGTCGCTGTTGTTTAACACCTTGGATGGATCCTTGGCAAAACGGGCTAAGAAGGTGGTCGCTGCCGTTGCAGGTCAGATGGTGTATTCAGTCAGACAGCGCTGTGGGCGGCAGTTGGCCATCGAGGCCCCTGCGGACGTAGACCTGGTCAGCACCGTACCCGAGTCGGCCACGCCAGCCGCACTGGGCTACGCTCAGCAGGTAAGGCCTTGGTGGCAGGAGTGGTCTAAACCACACCGGTCCCGCCAGCTCTCTTCAGCCGCGAGTCCTGCGCTCACGAAGGGGTCCGCAGTCACGATGGATTCAGCTGTTGGCGCTGATGAACCCTGGTGAAATGTAGCGACGTGTATGTATTGTACGGTGGCGCTTCTCCCAAACCTCAAGAGCACCTTTTCATGCCTTCTTGTTGCCGGGGGCCGTGTCCGACGCTCCGTTCACCAGCCCACGGCCTCAGTTCGGGAATTTCCCCTTCACACCCCCATGGTCTGCGACAGCAGGAACGCAAAGTACCCGTGTTAGTAACCCTCATGCCAAACACGGTACACACAAAGTAACAGGGTGGCCGATGAAGAAAATGATCTGAAGCTTTAAAGAGAAGCGTTCTGAAGGTTTGCAGTTTTAGAGAAATTACTTTCCCGCGGTTTGTTCTCAGGTTTCCCAGACCCATCGCTTTCAGGGCCGTTTCTCTCCTCGTCTCCTAACGGTGGCACGAATGAGTCCGACGCCATCTGCTATCTACGTATGCCACTTTATTAGGTACACCTGGCCGGTACCGACGGGTGGTTATGATGTAATTGGGTGGGGAGTCATTTCTTGGCACGCAATAGGTTTTTTAGTTTTATTACGTTTTTTTAGCACCATCGGAGAGCTTCGAGTGAACGCCGCAGAGTGCCGACATACCACCGAAACCAGCCAGGCGTGTTGATCCACAATGACTTTGCTGAGACTAACCCACAACCATCACAGGATGGCGCCACAGCGCCTTTACTTTACCCCAGTAACTCGCACCGTCGCCACCTCACCGCCAAGAGACCGTCTTTGGCTGGGATACGGAACGAAGGCGAGGCCAAAAAATCCACAGAAACTGTGTGACGCTATGAGTCAAACACGGAGCAGGAACCCTGTTGCTGAGTTCATGCTGTGCTGGGGGCGAAAGGGGGTCCGACCATCTACTTGTTGAGAGTATTTAGTTACTGCTTGAATGCCTTTTCTATAGGCAACTACTCGAGGGATGCGAACCGGCAACACAGTGGTGTCAGACACACGTGCTGTGCTCTCGTGGCCCGGTGTCTAGAGCTGTTCATCTGCTGCTGGATGTTTTATTCGCCGACTTGTACGTCACGTCCTATTGTGCACTAGTGTAACTTTGCTGTTTTGCAGGCTGGGCTGCCGTACGTAGAGGTGCTGTGTAAGAACCGGTACGTTGGGAGGACGTTCATTCAGCCCAACACGCGCCTGCGGCAGCTTGGAGTGGCCAAAAAGTTTGGCGCGCTGACCGACAACTTTGCGGGGAAGCGAGTGTTGCTTGTGGACGATTCCATCGTCAGGGGCAACACCATCTCACCCATCATCAAGCTGCTGAGAGAGGCAGGAGCGACTGAGGTGAGCGGCGGCGTGAATGAGCTGCAGGAGACGTGCCGCAGCGCCAGGGCTTCAGCCTCTCCTCTCTCCGTAGGTGCACATCCGCGTGGCGTCTCCCCCCATCAGGTTCCCCTGCTTCATGGGGATCAACATTCCCACCAAGGAGGAGCTCATCGCCAACAAGACTGAGTTCGAGGACATCGCCAGCTACATCGGTGAGTGGCCCCTTTTCCCGGCTGCTGAACCACCACCCGCTTATCACGCGACCTGCCCTGAAAACGGAGATTTTTTTTTCTTTAACGGAGAATAAAATCGGTGAAAGGAGACAGGTGGCAGACGGTATTGTGGTGGGTGACTTCAGGGTCACTAGTACATGTCTATGACACTGGGTTTGGGGGAGGTCAGAATTTTGTCACTTTAAATGGGTTTTAATTTAGTTTAAAGATGATGTTAAAAGTCAGAGTACAGGGATTCCCCAGCTTACAAATTTTAGAGAACTAAAGTTTTTGCTGACACTCTTGAGTATTTAGTATTTGTTTTTTTCCATGACTGGCTACCAGTTTGAATCGGGGCACCACAGCGCCACCTGCTGTGAAGACAGTGACAGTGAACAGAAAGCAGAACCTTGAGTTTTTCTAAAGGGTGTAAAGTTGCCCTCTACCTCCTTGTAAAACCCGTAAAAAGCTGGCTAAATAAACGTGTCACCACCAGACACGCACAGTTACTGTCCAACACTGCTGTCCTTACCAAGGTATGTTACACCAGTAGCTGCATATAGAGCTGATGAAGAACCCCTGACTGCTGTTACATCTTAGTTTGTAACAAGCCAACAGTATTTGCTTAAAATATTTTATCAGTCATACTGCACCCGAGTCACAGATCCTAATCTGTACATAGAGGTCCTCACTGTTATAAACCTTCCACTGACTGAGTTGATGCAGATCAAAATAAATTATGAACAGTGTGTAAGTTGGGCTCATGTGAGGGGTCAGCAGCCTGTGCTGCCACTCCCTCCCGCTGGAAGGCATTTTCATTACTGCCCCATCCGAACACCGTGAGAAGCTGCAGCCCCATGAAATCTGGTCCGTGTGTTTGTGTGCAGGGGCCACCAGTGTGCAGTACCTCTCAGTGGAGGGGCTACTCTCCGCTGTCCAGGAGGGCATTTGCCTCCCAGAAGACAAGGAGCAGAGAACGGAGCTGAGCAGAAAAGCCAGCAGGAGAACGGGACACTGCACTGCCTGCCTGACCGGGAAATACCCAGTTGAGCTGGAGTGGTGATTTCCTGACCCCCGATGGTCTTCACCAGAACCGTCACCCCACCAGTGTTGGCTACAGGTAGTGCTGGTGAATGCCACCTATGACCCTCTCCAGTTAACCTAGGAAATGGATCCAATGGAGATGAGGTGGCGAGCACAAGCATCTCTGGTTCTACCTCACCACTGCTGCAGTAGAAGTTCCACCAGCTGTATTAAAGTAGTATCAGAAACTGACTGACATCTTCTACCCACTCTTGACCAGCATTTGTGAACAAGGACCAATGATAAATGTGGGGAAAAACTGAATAATGAAACACTACAGTGGAGCACCAGACCCATCAAAATGTTACCAGTTGGCTTTAATAAACATAATAAAAGTATTTATCCTGCTGAGTCCAAAGTGGTAAATATACTGAGACATGAGACAACAAAAGAACACAGTCGTGGGCCAGAATGAGTTCGGCACAAGATGACTCAGTCGCTGCTGCAGCTCGGCTTCAGGTCCGATCAGAACTTGTACTGGAGGCGCCGTCTGCAGGAAGGGGGGGGGGGGGGGGANGGGGGGGGGGGGGGGGGGGGGGGGGGGGGGGGGGGGGGGGGGGGGGGGGGGGGGGGGGGGGGGGGGGGGGGGGGGGGGGGGGGGGGGGGGGGAACTTAACTCACGCTGAAGATGTTCAGCTAATGAAATAGAGCTGCTATAGCTGCTACCAACTTAAGGCCACGCAAGGCCTATTTCTCACATTGGGCCATTCATTCAAACAACACCCAAAATAGCCAGTGGTCACGTCTCGAATTGCCTTCATTTCCCATAACGCACCACTGTCTTAAAGCAATACTTTAGCGTGAGCCGATTTCTAGAAATGCATTGCACTCACTAGAAACCACTTTAAGATACAAAATGCCAGTGATTTGGTTGAGCAGCACTTTAGCCTGTTAGTCATCCGTCCCGATGAACAGACGGGACCGTCGGTCAGTCCTGTCTGTGGTGCTGCAGTCCAGTGCAGCCATTTGAAGCATGGAATAAACAGCCAGGGAAACAGTGAAGAACACAAACGCATACAACTGTGATTTGTGCTTAACACACGTCAGAACAACATCCTACCCAATGAGGGTGATTTTGAGCCTTTCAAGTAACAAAGAGCTGATAAATGGAATTTTCCAAACTTTCCGCTGTAACGGTAAAGACGCGACAGGAGATTTCAGCCGATTTCCAGAAATGCGCAACTTCATCCATTTTAATTAACTTATCCGTAAATCATCGTGACACCCGGCTCTTGCGGGGAGCAGGACCAGTTTCTCACACGCTTCCCTCATCTTATTTACAGTTGGAAACGGTGTACCTGCGAAGCTCCATTGTCCCTCTCCCAGTGCCATTGTGATCACTTATATGCGCATCACAATCACAAACAGCTTTGACAGCATGAACACCTTTACACTGGCATAAAGAAATTGCACCATCAAACATTCCTTAGTATCTACACAGGCCCCTCACTGCCCTGCATAAAAATGCCCCCTAATCTGGTTAAATCTGGAGACTGAAACTGCTGTAAGTGGGGAAACGTGGTTGCCAGTAGTTACCTGGACGATACGTCTCGCAACCAGTCAGCGATGTGTGAACCACGTCTTCTCCTGGCAGCGTTTCCTGTGGGAGAAACTGGTCAGAAATGCAGTGGAAGAGGAGGGATGAGATAGAGAGAGAGATGAAGAGTAAAGGTACGAACCTGTAACTTCTGACAGGACTTCACGTTCACCTCTCTGTAGAGCACAAAAGCAGCAGAGACGTTATGAGGACAAAGCTAAAACGGTGAAAGGTGGCCAATTAAAAGGGGCCGAACGAGGAGATGTTTACCGGAGCAGGAGAAAGCAGGCGACACTTGAGACACTGTGGAGACCTGGAGGTAGGAGCTCCGGGAGATCTCCCAAGCGTGGACGTAAAGCTGACGTGACTGGGTACACCTACGTGACGAGAGGGGCTCACGTTGTGGGCGACACCCCACTCGCAGAAGCGCTTGGACAGCGGGGATAAATCGCAGGTAGCCTCACGCTGACGCTTCCTCATCCTGGTCCAGGCTGGTGATAGCGCAAGCGCCGCAAGGGAGGAAGAGGAGGATGAGGGCCAGAGCGCTTCCCTCTTCCTCAGGGAAGAGACAGGACTGCAGCAGGTGTGAGCAGAGGCACGTGGCAGAAAGGAGGTCCTGGCCTGACACACGAATCTGTGGTAGATCTTCTGGAACTCAAGGTCGATTTGTTTGCTGGCTGCTCGTTGGCTGACTTGGAACCCAGAAAACGAGCTCCTCCTCTTGAGGGGCAGCCGTCCAGCCTGGAAGAGGTCTGTTCCCGGCCGGCGTGGGGGAGACCAGGAACCCCTGGTGCAGGGTTTCAGTGCAGCCGGAGTCTGCTGTCTGTGATCCTCAGGGTCCCTGAAATGCTGGATTGAGGTGATGGAGCCCTGCTGGCCATGCTGAGAGCATCTAGCTGGAGATCCAGGGACTGTGTACCTCTTCAATTCAGGGCAGGATGCCTGGACCCCCTGCTGCAGTCTGGTGAAAACCCCCTTGGAGGCCCATCGATCCCTCCCGCTGCCGAGAAATGGGGAAGAGTGCCCTGCCCGGGGTGGGCTGGGTGTGGTCACCATAGCGACATGAGCGGGGAGTGGAGAGGAGGAGGACTTTCTGTCCACGCGGCAGACAGGTGCAGCGGTCTGGGGAGTTTCTTCTGGAGAGCTCAGGACCGAGTGGGTGGGGCCTCTAGTGTCCATCACGTAGGCTACACCACGCTTTCTCCTGTTCTTCACACCCTGGCCTCTGATGCTACTGTTTAGCGAGGACTTCTGGGTATTTGGGAACCAAATGCGTCTGCGGTACCTGCGTAGAATGGTGCTACCAGCCTCCACTACCCTCTGCCGCCGCCATGCCTCCCCCACCTGGCTGAGCATGCTGGGATAGAGGTCCAGCAGGGTGCTTCCTTGGCTCCTGAGCGTCTGTTCCAGCTCCTCATCTTCGTCTTCTGGTTGGCTGCAGTGGGAATCGCTCATCGTGCTGGAGAGGAGGCAGGAGCTGTCGACCCCAGACTCCCCTGCGATGGACGCAACACAGCAGGACAGTGTGACACACAATTATAATAATCCCACTTACTAAAACCCCCCCCTCCAGCGGTGTTACACCTCTCCCGGAGCAGCACACGGTGCAAACACAGCCGTCCTCGGTGAGACGCCTCACCACTACACTCCGTCTCCCAGAAGAGCTCCAGACCTCCCTCACATGAGCGCCACCAGACTGAGAAGCCAAACTCCTTCAGATGACCGAGTACTACCTCCTCAGTCCGCCAGGGGGCGCCACACACATCAGCAGGCATCAACAGAAACTGAATTGAACTCCACATGTAGCTGTGCTCACTGCCCCCCAACGCACACTTACACTGAAGGTTGCTGGCATTGGTGCTCTTTTCCACTGAGGTTTCCATGGAAACAGATGTGTCGTCGCAGAGCTGCGAAACATCCTGCATCAAGAGGAGAGGAGGGAAGAGCCGAGACGCTGAAATCCCAAAGGTGACGTGTTTACTGCTGTCTGTGTGGCCCTCCGGGGATACCCTCCCACCCCCTACAGGGACAACCCACAGCTGGTACTTTACCAGCAGAACAAAGCAAACCAACCTGGATGTCTCTGCTGTCTTCCGGTCCTTCAAAACAAGATTTACAAAGAAGTGTTACATCTCTGACAGCCAAACAAATCAACTGTGTCAAGACTTTGAGATCCAGCCCCCCCCCCAAACAGTCATTTTCAGGTCATATTTGGGGTGGATTGAATTACAATTAGCCTGTAATTATTATTTTTTTAACTTGGAGTTTTGTTTTTATTTAACCCATAATTTTTTCCAATTTAATTCTCTGACTGAATCAAAGTTTTATACAAGACCTTATTATTATGAACGAAAGCAATGACTCAAAATTTTGAAACATTCAGAATGCATTTATTTTTCCAAACAAAACTTTTTAGAGTGTGAAAAACTGAGTTTAACTTTAAAAAAACCCCCAAAATAAACAAACATTGCAATTCAACACTTATCCCCCATTCAGACTTCAAGTTTACTGTGCTGGGAGGTGTGGGGTCCTGGTTTAAGGTTAAAGCCTGGCAGCAGCAGGAAGACCCCCGGGTTCGAGTTCGTACCTCCGTCTCGCTGCGCCGACTCCAGGGGGCCCACGTCCTAGGAGAAACCAGGAGGAGCCTGTTAGCGTGTCTGTCACAAGGCACCAGTCAGGGCAGTGCAGGCACCCGCACCCACACCCACTCACCTTCAGCAGGTGGCTTCCTGTCACGCTGTCCCAGGGCACGACACCTGAAAGCGACACGGATGTGAGAGGGGAAACCCCACCTGGACCAGGTAGCAGCCGCCAGCCACCACGAACTTACTGCGTTTTACTGTAGTACAGAAGGTGTCCGTGAATGTGTTTATATAGACAGCTCCTCCCAGTAGGGGGCGCCACAGAACTACAGCAACACAGTGAGCTGAAGAAAGAAAAGCAATAACGCAGCACTGGAAGGAAAACAAACCTGCCAGTGGCGGGACCCCCCTGAGGGACACTGTGCTGCCGCGAGCACGGAGGGGGAGACGTGAAAATGCCGGGCTCGTGCTGCTCGTGAAAAGGCGTCTTTTACCGACGTACTACAGTAACCATGTACCTGTGCGGCCCCGCGCCGCTCGGCGTCAGTACTGTACCTCTGGCCGAGTGGCAGGTCATGGATCGCAGACACACCTCCATCCCCGAGCCGTCCACGCGCGAGTACTGCGGAAAACACACGCTGAACACACCTGAATACACCTGAACACACCTGCAAAGGGCACGAAAGGCGGCGGCGCGCCTTACCTTCTGAACGATGCGCTCCAGTGCATCCCTGTAACTGTCGGAGTTCTCCTTAAACTGGCGTTTAATGTATTCATCCATATTTACCGAGCAGGAGGAGAAGCAGAGCGCAGAATAACCGACGCACGCGCGCCCTTTTCCTTCCTCTCACGTCTCAGCGGTTCAAACCAACCGCTTAAAAAAGCCAAACCCGATTGGCTTCTGGACTGTGACGTATTTATACCACGACTATGACGTTTACCCGCGCACAGCCGGCCAGTTTTTTTTTATTGCTTTATTTAGAACAAACAAGAGTACAGAGCAATCATGAGTGAGCCCAGCAACTGTGACGTACAGGAAATTTCAACGCTTTTTAATATATAACTTTGCATGAGGTATTAAAAAAAATCAAATTACTGTCAGGCAAAAAATAAAGGCAGGGTTTTTCGTGCGTAAAGCGTTTGCGTCATCGACGTGCGACCACAGTCGCTTAGCAGTAATGGGAGGTGTGGGTTTCGGCTGTTGTCATATTCCGCCTGATATAAATAAAGTATAAAAATAATAGTAATAATTCGGCCCGTTGCAGGCAATGGCTGCCGACACTCTGCACGGCCTGGTCCTCTCGGCCGCTGGTGCACACGCAGCCCGGGTCGCCGTTACCTTTGACGGCGGAGGCGCAGAGGGTTCCGTGTCGTTGTCGTACTCGGAGCTCCTGAGCGGAGCCGCGCGGCTGTCGGGGCTCCTGAGGGACGGCGCCCCCACGGTCGAGCCCCTGTTCGGCCTCTACTGCGAGCCAGGGCTCCAAGTGCCCACCTGGATTCTTGGGTAATGGCGCGCGCGCGGGGGGGCTTAACGTGCTTCTTCCTCGCCATAAAACGCTACGAGCCACACAGTCTTCTCACCTTTTCACTCTGTTTTTACTGCTGGGAAATAGAATCCTGCAGGTACCAGCTGCCTACGTCCCTCTGGACCCTGATGGTGCACCTGTGCAGTGTGTCCGAGTGATGGAGCAAAGTGGCCTGAAGTTCTGTGTGGTGCAGAGACACCTGGTGCAGGTACATTCCCACTGTGACACACCTCTGTGATGCAGAGAAACCTGATGCTGGTGTATTGTATTAACTCTGTCCCCTCCTGGCTCCTTCAGGGGTTCTGCGCTCGTTTTTCTGGCCACATCTCGGCGGAGCTCTGTGCCCAGTGGCAGGACGAGGACGTTGCCTTGCTGAGGATCCGGAGCAGTGCTGCTCAACAGCCAGGCCACAAAGGGGCACTTCTGAGCCTTCCCTCTGTTGCACGTTCTCACCGCGCAGCTCGGGGGGCGCTGGCATATGTGCTGCACACATCAGGAACAACCGGACAACCCAAGACAGTGAGGGTGCCGCACGAGTGCATTGTTCCTAACATTGTGCACCTCAGGTGAGCTCAAGTCCAGCCCCCTGTTGCTGCAGATATCATTTTTTGCTCAGATAATCAGTTTGTACACATCAGCTGTCCTTCGTTCACGGCGCTGCATTCATGTCCTGCAGGTCTCTCTTTCAGCTCACTGGGCAAGATGTCATTTTCATGGCCTCCCCACTAACCTTTGACCCTTCTGTCGTGGACATGTTTCTGGCACTGTCCTCAGGGGCATCTCTCCTCATGGTGCCCCCTGCTGTTAAACGAAACCCCAGCAGACTGGCCAACGTGCTGTTCGGGAAGCACCGGACAACAGTTCTGCAGGTAGGTGCTGAGCTTGTGCTGGACAGGAGGTGGACTTCTGTAAGCCAGACGAAGTTCCTGTGAACAGTCAGCATCTTATAGCGCAAACACTGCAGCACCTTATAAAAACAACACACAGCAAGACCCCAGTTAGCACGCAGGATATGTTCGTAGATAGTGGAGCGCTAAGAAAAACTTTTAATGAAAATAAAAACCACATGCCTAGATTGTAATTTATCTTTGGACTGTAGACGACCATGAAAATATATAGTGAGATATGCAAGTTGCTGAAACAACAGTAAAATGCAGTAAAAAGAGGTTCAGACAGGAGTTCTCCTCCTCAGCTGGTCAGCATCCTTGTTGTGTGTTTTATTACAATATCTGCAATAAGTGTGTGTCCACGGTGAGGTCGTCCTGTCAGCTTGTCCCAGTCCCCCACTAGCATCGTCCCAATTGAGCCAAACACACACACACACAAACACAAATGACATTTAACTGTCAAAAAACAGAAATGAAAGGAAAATGTAAAATGGGTGGAAAAAAAAGGTCCCAGAACGTTCTCCTGGTCCCGTGTGAGAGCGTGTGGTGGAACAGAGAGCGAATGACAAGAACGGACATCTTGTGTTTGTTGAAATATGTTCACGTAGCTGTCAAAGTTTGTTTTGGTTGTGGTTCATCAGAACTGTGATGATGTGGGCTGGCTGGGACCTGGCTAGGCCACACCCACCCTCGTGTGCAGGTTTGGGAGGCGTGTCCTACGGGAGGCGGTGCTGTCAGTGCAGTCCCCCCTGCGGGTGCTGGCCCTCGGTGGGGAGCCGTGCCCCTCCCTGGCCGTCCTGAAGAGCTGGAGGCAGGAGGGCAACAGGACGCGCATCTTCAACCTCTACGGGACCACGGAGACCTCCTGCTGGAGCTGCTGGCACGAAATCCCTGAGGAGCAGCTCTCTCCGAGTGCCGAGTGAGTGAGTGAGTGAGTGAGTGAGTGAGTGAGTGAGTGTGTGTGTGTGTGTGAGATCTAACATGACCGTCTCTGTGTGTTGCAAGGGGGGACCAGTCAGTACCACTCGGGACCCCGCTGATGGGCACCATGGTGGAGGTCAGAGATGAAGCGGGTCACGTTCTTGCCGAGGGTGAAGGTCAGGTGTTCACAGGTATCGCTGACATTTCTTGACGTGAACATGAGCATCGCCGCTTTGTGGAGACTGACGAGTGAAGCGCCAGCTCTGTGCTCCGCAGGAGGGGAACGCAGAGTGTGTCTGTTGGACGACGAAGTGGCGGTGGCTGCAGGAACGATGCGGGGCACCGGCGACTGGGTGGAGCTGCGCCACTCTCACCTCTACTACCTGGGCAGGAGGGACCGTCTGGTTAAGCGCAACGGGCAACAACTGCACCTGGATGCTGTTCATCGTGTGAGTAGCTCGCACCGTAGTCATCTTCATCACCGCCGTATTCATCATCTCCCATCATTTCACGTTCACAACACATCCGTCCTGCTGTTTTCTGCAGGCGCTTGCAGGCTTGCCTCAGGTGGACGCTTGTGCGGTGATGCTCCGTGAAGCCAGGCTGCTGGCCTTTGTAGTTCCTGCCCCTTCTGCAAGAGACTCCGCTCCTTCTACCAAGTACCACGTTGCTGAGGATGTTGACGGGGACAGTGGCCTTTCTTCAGGGACACTCAAAAGGGACATACTACGCAGACTGACCCAGCTGCTGCCTGCTCACGGCGTCCCCGATGCGCTCGTCACCCTCTCCTTCCTCCCTCTGACAGCCCACGGTGACCAGCAGCGTTCGGGTCTCTCGTGCCCCTGTGTGAACACAGTGTGAGGTTTGGGTCTGAATGGATGTTTCCATTGCAGGAAAGGTGTCCATGGATGAACTATGGAAGGTGTATCAGAAACGGAGGAAGGCTTCTCTCGGCTCACTGGCAGATTGCGACGCTCTGGCTCAGGAGTTGAGGACTCTCTGGAGGGTGAGATTTGATCCGTCAAGGTACCACCAGGCACCTGTGAAACGTGAGGCAGATGGAGAGGAGAAACCCTTTTAAAACCTGCTGTGTCCTGATTCCTTTATTGGGAAAATCGTAAAATTGTTCAGTAGTAGGACTGCATATATTGGCAAAGAGCACAAACATCTACTTGTTCTCTCAGGTCCCTCAGCAGTTGGTGGTTTCAGGCAGATGTGATGCCTTTTGGCCCCTATGGTGGCTGTCCGAAGCTAGGAGGACATGGTTGACATTGTTGACTTCTACATGATGGCTGTTGCTGGGGGGATTTGGCACCTTTGAGATGCTTTTGGGTGGTTTTTGAGCCTGACTCTTACATGAAGGTGTCCACCTTTGTTAGGAAGCCCTGGGTCTCCCAGACGACACTGAGATCAGCAGCGATGCCAACTTCTTGCTCAGCGGCGGAGACTCTCTACAGTGCCTGCGTCTGTCCGATGAAATTACTTTCTCTGTGGACATGGACCCAACAGAGTTACTGGAGGTCCTCTTTAATGGCTCCTTTGCTGACGTTGTGTCTCGCGTCGCCATGGTGTTGTTCTCCAAAGATGTGAGGAAGTCAGCTCGACCATCAGCACAAATTTCCTCGCAAGAACTGGTCGAAGGATCTCCAACACAACCCCCGGAGCCATCCAGGAAGCGCTCAGCAAAGGCCCTTGATAGTCCCTCAAAGGAATCTCTGTTGTCAGAATTACTCAAGAGACCCCCGTCGCCCCATGCGGTCCCAGAACGAGCTAAACGGCCTGCTGTTGTCAGAAAGAGGCCTGTGGAGTTTGTAATGCTGAGGAGAACAGGAGAAATTGTAGAGATGGGCCTTTCCGTCCTCTCACTGAAGGGCGGAGGAGATGCTCTTCTTGTAAGGACCCCGACCAGTGAGAGAGCAGGACCACCCAGGCTCCGCTTGCGGGTCCGCTGGACTTCGGACACAGGTCGCTGTGTGGACGCTTCCCCGGTGCTGCTGGTGACCAAAGTGGACAAGACTTCGGACTGCACTGAGAGCACCTCAGAAGCTCCTCCAGAGCACACTGGAGCTGCAGAAGTCCAGCTCTGGGACCACACCGAGACCACTGTCTTCATCGGGTCGCACTCCCACAGGCTGCAGGCTCTTGACTTCTCCACAGGGGCTTTGAGATGGGAAAGGGTCCTGGGGGGGCGCATCGAGTCCTCAGCGGTGGTCACCACATGTGGACGCTTCGTAGCTGTTGGTCAGTATGTCCCGGTGCCGCAGCTCAAGGGTTTCACTGGGGACCACAGTACCCGGCGTGCATTTGGGGAATTTGAGGGCCTTGCAGTCGTTGGCAGTGGGATTTACAGGCACTAAACGGTTAAGGCGCCGCTGTGTTGCAGGGTGTTACGACGGCCAGGTGTACTTCCTGCGTGCCGACACAGGAGAGACACGCTGGACGTTCGGCACAGGGGACGCGGTGAAGAGCTCCCCGACGGCCGACCCCCTCGCCGGCCTCGTCTTCGTCGGCTCACACGACGGCCACGTCTACGCTCTCGACCCCGAGGTGCTGTGCTTTTCCTCAGTCGTGCTCGAATGAGGTTTAGTGATGCGAACCTGCGCTGGTCAGTAACCCGGTGACCCCCTGCAACGTGAGGCCGCCTTCCTGCACAGAGGAAGGAAGAAGTTCCATTTATTTGATGTGTGGGAAATGGACCAATTCTGGCAAACAAAATATGATAAATAATATTTAAAATAACAGCGTAACAAGCTGCTTTGCCAGTTACGTTGCCGGTGTTTCTGGGACTCGTGTCCCTGTCTGAACTCGGCTGTGTGTGTTCTCAGCGTCGCGGCTGTGTGTGGCGGAGGTCTTGCGGCGGCGGTGCGGTGTTCTCCTCTCCCTGCCTCCGCGCGTCCCTGCGGCAGCTGTACGTCGCAACTCTGGGAGGCCGACTGCTATGCCTCGACGCCGTGAGTGTCACCCTGCTGCTTCTCCTCCAACCTTGTCGCTGCTGTCGCTCCCTAGAAACACCCCGGAACGCAAACGCTTTTAACCCGAAGGCAACGCTGGCGTCGACTTCCGTGGCGAGAACGTCTGCGTTCCTGAGTCCCGGGGTGGTGTCGCTTTACAACAAAATACCCCTGTATACCACATTTACCCCAGTTAGGTTCGTCTCGCCCGTCACCAATGGCGGCCGCATGTTACTCGCTTTCTGGCTGCAGGACACTGGCGCCCCCTTGTGGACGCACACCAGAGAGGCACCCTTCTTCTCGTCTCCCAGCTGCTCCTGCAGCTGCGTCTGCATCGGCGCTGTGGACGGCAGCATCTGTGGCTTCAGTCACGCAGGCGACACGGTGAGAACATGCCGACCTGCTGGATGCAGCTCCTTAAACACGTGTCAGTCGCCTCCTAACTGCCGCCCTCCTCTCATCCAGCTCTGGCAGTTCTCGACCGACGGCCCCGTGTTCTCGTCCCCGTGTCTGACGCCCAGCCGCACGCTGGTTTGCGGCTCCCACGACGGCAGTGTGTACTGCGTGAGCTGTGCGGAGGGGGAGCTGCTGTGGCGCTTCACGACGCCGGGGAAGGTCTTCTCCAGCCCGCTGGCCTTCGACGGTTCCGCTTGGGGGCGCGGGATGCTGGTGGCGCTCTGCTCCACCGAGGGGACGCTGTGGCTCCTGGACGGACAGTGCGGGTCCCTGGTGGCCTCGCTGCAGCTGCCCGGGGAGCTCTTCTCGTCGCCTGTGCTGTGGCAGCGCTCCCTGGTGGTGGGCTGTAGGAACGACCTGGTCTACTGCATAGACATCACTGAGCAGGAGGCTCCTCGTGCAGGTCAGGGTGTGAAAGAGGACTGAGGTGTGTCTTCCGTAAGTCACGCTCTGAAGCGACACCAGTAAATACCCCCCCGATAATGTTTATGCCTGTTACTCGTCCGACTTATTTTTCTCCGAACTTCAGTGTTAAATACTCAGCTTTACACTGATTTTTGCTGCAACCGCTTCAGGGTCAGTATCTTTGTCAGTGGTGCTACTGCAAGAGATGGGATTGTGAAATAAAATGTATGGATGGTGTGACCTGGAAATTGGATTAAATTTCTACTTAATACGGTGTTGACCTTTGGCTCGGACTGCAGATCACTGGTGTTTATTGATGACAAACGATACATGGGGAGGAAAAAACCACTGACACAGAAGATATCAAACACCGGTCTTTACTTTCTCTACGTTTGTTTAATCTCATGTGTTTCTAGTAAGTATAAGTGGAACATAAAGTGCAAATGTTAACAAATCTTCACAGTAACACTGTTAAACTGTTGCACGTTACTGAAGTTAAAAACAGAAGGACAGCTGATGCATTGTGGGAGCTCTTAAAAGGCTCCGGTCGTCACCTTTTTACATACGTTACATTGCGTGGCGTCAGTGGCGACTTGATGCTGCAGGTAAGTCCCCCGCCGGCGCAATCCGTGCTCTTGTACAAATAAGCCTCGTGCCCCTCCGCCAGGGGGGCGCTATTGTTCTTCAGCTCATTCTCCGGGGGGGTCGTTCTCAGTGCTGCTTTTTATCCCAGTTGAAATATGAAGGAATGTATTGTAGGTCAGTTAAAAATGACACGATGCGGCAAACGACGGCACGGCCAGCAGGAGGCGCCCTCTTCCCCCCTGAGGGGCACATTGGTAAGTGAAGAAAGAAACATGCCAAAGTGTGAACAAAAATACTACGGTAAAGAACAGAGCCAAAGATGAACTGGTCCACAGTGCAGCAGCCGTTATTGTCATTTCACACGTTCACTTGAGATCTGAAGGGAGTCGTTTTGACTTATTAGCCCTTAAAGTGTCAGGTCTTCTAGTGAAACTTTTATAAAAGTTAACAAGAAAAATGAGGAGACAAACTTCTGCCAAACTACTGAAAAATTTCACGTACGATTTAAATGCAAGCAGTTGCTACTTCTAACAGGTGTTTTTTTTGTTTTGTTTTGTTTTTTTTTAATTAAAACAAACATTTAATTTTGTGCTGTGAAGAGTTCAGAGGAGTCGCCGCCGACGTGATCGAGACCCCCCCCCCCCCCCCCAGAGAACGAGGACCGTCATCCGGCACCTGGCTGCTCATGTCCACGTGGGTCCATCGCTGGTGAGTCTGGAGGTGCTTTAGAACTCAGCTGTGATTGGCTACATGGTGTCAGGTGACAGCCTTGCATGCATATGACATCAACACCACGTCAGACATGTTACATCATCGTCATCGTCGCTGGCTGTGCAAGACGCCCGTTTCCGCAGCGACTTACACAGCTTACAGCTTTCATAGACTATTCACTAACAATGTTGGTGTGAAGTATCTTGATCCAGAATTTGACAAACCCAACCCACCCCTCCCCCCTACCCCAACCAACTCCCGCTGTACAATTCCAGCCTACGGTTTTCTAGTTCACTTCCGCAATCTCTACTCTAAAGTGCTCTCTACCTCCGTGCCGAAAGGGTACGAGAGCCATCACACGACAGCTTGCGTACGTCATAACACGACTCAGTTCACTTCCATACGACACCATAACACACCGCACACTTCCAGATGTGACTCGTGGATTACAGCGACCACTTCTACACAACAAACACAACATCTGTACGTGTCACGTGGACAAAGACGTGATCGTGGACAATGGCTCACTTTGTCTGCGGGTTTTATGAAGAGTGCGGACGGCTGTGAGAGGAGGGGGGTGGTAGTGCCGAAGACGAGGGAGTGAAGGTTACTGGAAGCCGCTGCTGGAGTGCGTGAAGGTCTGGAGAAGGTCATCTGAGTGGACTGGGTAGTGTTTAATGTGGAGAACTGAGAATGATCACGTGGCTGTGTGGAAAAGCTGGGGATCTGAAGGTGGCCGGGCAGCGTGTGTATACCTGGAGATGAGTGTGACGAATGATGGCTTTGCTGGTATACAACAACCTCGAGGGAACCACGTCAGTTGAGGAAGGACGCGACGTACACACACACGAGCGGAGAACTACCAATGGCTGTGGGTCTAGTGGAAAGCGGAGATGCCTGTGGAGGACGGGTCTACTTGATGATCTGAGGGCAGTCGCTCCAGGCCTTCGCCTTGCGTTTGGCCAAAGCGAGCCACGCCGGCTCCGTCGAGACCTGGACGGGCTCCGGGGGCGGAAAACGCTTGGCCGAGTCCTTCGCCGGAAGAGCTGAACTGGTGGTGTCTGCAATCTCCACTGCAACACAGTGGGACAGGAGAACACATTTTAGGCACATTTTCAAGGTGCTCAGACCCTGACACCACATCTGTATATGGTCAGTGTTGGCATGTTGGTGCAAATGTACATCGTGGTGATTGTTTGTCACTGTGTTGTGCTGTTGTAGCCCTGGGAAATTTCCTCTGTGATCATTAATGTTTCTATACTTCCATCCATCCATCCATCCTCCTCCTCCCACTTCCCTCCTTGTCTGTCTTTGCATTGATGGTCAACTGGTAACGAAACCTTTGCACCAAGACTGGCAACCAACTGAACACGGAGCCAAATCCCTGAGCCGTTTCACAGGTAAATATGAAGTCCAGCAGGTCCCCAAGTAACAGGGTCTCAGCAGGACAGAGAGAACTGCTTACTTAGACAGTTTGCTCTCTGCTTTAAAAACGCCTGCTGCTGCCTCCAACCCCTTGGGCTGCCGACTTCTATGTTTACAGTGAATCACGTTGAGATGCTTTTCTCCACAGTGATAGACAACTCGGAGTAAATAGGGGAAATATTGGGTGTGTTTCCCCACCAGGCAGGCATGCAGGTTCATGATTCTCCAGCTACAGCCGCATGGTCCAGGATCACTGTTTTTTCCCCAGGGTACAAAAACACCATTAGCTGCGTACAGAACTGATGAGGACCACTGACCGCTCAGTGAATGAACTTAGTAAGAAACTGACTCTCACGCCCAGGTAAGTTTGTAAACCGAGGACCGGCAGTACTTCAGCTCTTGGCTGACGTCAGTGGTGCTCGAGTCCCGCCTGTAAGAGCGGCTGAGCGTCTAACTGTGAGCGATTGCGCACCTGTGACAGAGCCCGGGAGGGTGTTGGCTTTCCGCAGGTGCTCCCTGCGTTCAAACGCGCCCAGCGGGCTGTCCACCTTCTCGTATTCCGGGACCTTCTGCGTGGAAGCGCCGCCACCGGGGTCGGCCTGAAAGAGGAACGTCCGTCAGCGGGTCCGGCCTGAGTGTGGGGACCGCGCGCCGCAGGTGGGTGTCTGTGTGCGGCTTGCAGTTTACAGGAGACCTCGACGTGTTTACACCCCAGCGGCAGTCGGGACTCACGCCGTGCTCCCTGGCCTGCTTCTCGGCCAGCCGGGCCTCCCTCAGATGCCGGTGTTCCTCTCGGCTCTGCTGCTGCTCTCGGAAGCCCTTCTGTTTCTGAAGCGCCAGCGTGATCCACAGCGGTCCTGCCTCCTTTTCCGGCGCCCTTTCGCCGTCCTTCCCCTGAACCCGCCCGCCATCCAGCGAATGTCTGCTCTGCAGAGAAGGCTTTTCTGCAAAGACGGCAGCGAGAAGCAAAGGTGGGTGAGCGACGACCACCAGGAACCTGTTCAGACTCAAACTCGACATTTCGCTCTTGGCCTGAAATCAGCCGCGCTGCAACTTGAGCTTCACACCCGACTGCTGAATAATGCGGAAGGTGAGCAATAAACCGGCAGATGAGAGCATTTTCCTCATGGTTCTGCTTAATTTACATTTAAACCGTTACTGAAGTTCGGATCTCGGCCAAACGTGACATCAGCCAGGCAGGGAGCACCGTATTGGGTCAGTTTGTGGACTGGTGCAGTGAACCTTTTATACACTTTGTTTATTGGTTAGACCCTGAGATATCTAATTTCATTTGTGTGGCACTTTATGGAAACGACGTGTTAACTTTTCCTTTCGTTTACATCACCGGTAGGTCAGAACATTAAAAATCAAACTACCGCCGCGTTTAAGCCACACTAGTCCCTGTAGGAAGGAGCTGCTCTTTCCTGCTCGTATTTAATGTTTTGTATTTATCGGTTTGCGAGTGCAGAGGTTTGCCTGGACGGGCAGTTTTTTGCATTTTTCTGGACTGACCGATTAAAGGCCACTAATAGTTAGTTAGAGACACGTCAGTCAGCGGAGCAGCGCTAACCGCCTGTTAATGCAGCAGCTGGCAGGAGGCCTGCGGTCACGCAGGGCGATGGGGTTAAGGGATCGGCGTGGCCGTCTGACTCACCTCGCCTCAGGATCTCTGCTCTCCGGTCCCCCTTCTCTCTCCAGGGAATGCTGATGGTTGGGAAGAACGACTTGCGTTCCCTGGGTCCCTCTTCTTCCTGCTGGGATCTTGGCTGCAGACCTGAGTTCTCCTGACCCTTTCCTGCTTCCTGCTTCTCCAGGTAAGAGGTTACCGCTGAGCCCGGTGCCGAAGAGTCTTCTGGGCTCCGTGGGGAGGGAGGTGGGGTGCCAGGCTTCGGCGCTATCAGCGGTTTCTGGGGCAGCGGCCTGGGGAGCGGCCGGGCGCCGTCGCCGGGCACGGCCGGGTGGGCAGCTCGCCCCAATGGGGTGTCGGGCTCCGCGGCTGCTCTGCAGCCGCTGCGGAGGGGGGACGAGGGGCTGGATTTGTCCGACGGCGCCGAGGCATCCGAGTCGGGATCGACGGAGGTGAGCGGAACCGGAATTCCATCAAAACTGTCCCCGGCGCTGTAGCGCTTCTTCCTTTTCTCCACGGGCTGCTCGCCGCGGAAGCGCAGGGAGTAATTGGTCCTCCTCAGCTTGATGCCGAACGGAGAAGCCTTGTCTTCGCCGCTCTGGCCTTTGCTGTCGGCACTGGAGTCCGAGTCCGCGGGGCTCAGGGCTTCCGACTGCGATCTGGTCCTGAGGGACACCTGCGGAGGGCTGGGCACCAGGAAGGACGGAAGGTCTTTGGCAAACACGCATCCTTCTGTCCTGTCCAGAACCCGCACGTTCTTACCGGCCCAGCTCGGAGGCTTTGCTCCAGGGGATACCGCGGGAGGGGACCCTGCGTCTGGAGGGGAAGACTTGGCCCGCCCGCCGTCTTTCTCCCCTTGACTGAGCACATCGGATGTCTTGCTCAAATCGGGGAATTTCTGTCGAGCAGGTGTGATGGAGAACTTTGCGTTCGCAGACACAGTTTTCCGGAGGTGACTGTGGTAACTGGAGACAGGCCTCTGGCCGAGATCTTCGCTCGGGGGTTGGCTCGGGTGTCGGGTGTCCTTGTCTTCGATGCTCCCGTTTTCAGCTCGTTTGAAGATCTTGGAGCGGATGGTGGCCCACTCCTCTAACACTGCAGAGCCCGACCGATCGCCGGAAGACTCGTTCAGAGATTTGGTTTTCCCAGACTTGCGTTCCGGAGATGTCTTGCCAGGCCCTTTGTTCAAAAGAAGACCAGTTGCCTTCTTGTCTTCACTCAGGCCAAGGAGCGACTTGCAAGCTGGATCTTTTATCTGGTCCAAGTTCACAGCAGCTCCACAGAGCTGAGCACCAGTCACAAGGATGGCAGTGTGGGGAACAAACATGGAGGAAGGCAGGGTGGACCTCACCTCTGTGGACCTCGCGGTTGGAGATAGTTTTGACTCAGCAGTGCCGCCCTGCTGGCTGGAGGGCGTCACAGGCGACAGATTAACTCGTTGGAAGAGGATCTGTTTCTCTCCGGACGACACTTTGAAAGTGAAAGGCCTCTGTCGCTCCTCCATCTCTTTCCAGCGGAGCTCCTCTGCCTTCCGCTTCCATTCCTCAGGATGAGCGTCCTCTTCTGGGCAGCGATGGGTTTTTTCTATCTGGGTCACTTCGTGAGAAAGTTCTCTCTCTTCTGCCTCTCTCAGCTGCTCCTCTCGCTCTCGCCGCTCTTTCTCCTGCTGCTCCTGTTCTCGCCTCTCCTTCTCTCGTCTCTCTGCCTCTCCTCTCCTCTGCCTCTCCTCTGCCCGTCTTTGTTCCTCTTCCTCTCTCTTTCTTTGGCTCTCTTTCTCCTCCCTAAGAAGTTGGTCTTGTTGTTCACGCAGCCTCTGCTCTTCTAACTCACGAAGCCTCTTGTCCTCTTCCCTGTCCTCCTCCTCCACAGTTTGTTGTCGCTCTTCTCGAAAACGCTGGACTTCCATTAAGGTTTCCTGCTGCCTCACATCTGCATCTCTGCTTTGTTTTTCTACCTCATCGTCACCTTTCCTTCTTCTAGTCTCTTCCTCCCCCTTTCTTGAGTCTTGTTCTGCTCTCATTTTGGCCTCCTCCTCCTCCC
The DNA here is from genome assembly GCA_900497675.1 of Arapaima gigas. NCBI lineage: Eukaryota > Metazoa > Chordata > Actinopteri > Osteoglossiformes > Osteoglossidae > Arapaima > Arapaima gigas. The sequence goes on from UFQX01000968.1 coordinate 40,531, forward strand.
TTCTTTTTATCTCCTCTGTTTCATGCAGTCGCACTTCTGCTCTTTGTTGCTTTTTCCACGTTTCTTCTTCTGCCTTTAGTCTTTTTTCCTCGCACTCCAACTGCCTCCTGCTGTCTTTTGCTTCTTCACAGCTCCAGTCAACATCCACCAAACCTGTTTCGGCTTGGAGTTTTGGCTTCTTTGATTGCTCTGGAGATCCGCCGAGGTGCTCGTCTTCCCTCCACAGAGGAGCTTCTCTGTCTGCTCTGGACCAGGTGCCGATTGTACCTGCAGGAGTTTGCGGCTCTCCGTCGTCTCGCAGCCCCTCGACGGGACAGATCTCCTGCTCATCCTACAGAAACAAAAAACCGCAAGTCTCATTCCTAAATTCAACTCTTTACGTTTCTTAAACCCCTTTATAAAAAATAGTTAATTTCTTCTTATCTCACTTTGTGAGGAATGCCTCGGTACCTCCGAATCAGATGATGAATGTCAAGGAGGCCCGAGAAATTTTGGGAAGCGGTATCACGTGGACAAGATTGTGTTTGAGGCGGGTCTCACCTGGGTGAAGCGTCTGTGCTTGCGGGACAGTCTCTGGTTTTTGGGTTTGACGGACAGCTTATGTCTGGCGGCGGTGCTGTCCAGGCAGGAGAACGACAGCGGCACGGCGTCCAGGTTGATGGATTCTATAGTGCCGGCAGCCGGAGGAGCTCTTCTGGACCGAGGCGACTTCACCGGGGTTCCCACGGTGCCACCGCGGACTCCGTCCTGGGCCTCGGCTTGGACGCCACCTGGGACGGCGGCCTGAACCCCAACCTGGAAACCACCCGTTGAACACGGTTCGGAGGGTATTTTTTTACCCTAAATACACAGTATAGCACAATATCACAATCGTTTGGCATCTCCTCTCCCCGTCTGTGTGTGATGGGAAGCAGCGAGCGGCTAATCCCATCTCGTGGTGGTGTGTGTGTACCTTAGCGTCCGCTGGCTCCGCTTCTACCTGGGCCAACACCTGCAGAGGCCTCCTGGGCGCCTCGTCGTCGTCGTCGGAGCTGCCCTCCCCATCCTCGCTCTTGCGCAGGGAAGACGACTTCTGCCCAAACTTGATGCTCTGTGCTATTTGCTTCTAGTTGTACACAGACAATCAGATGAGCTGCCTGCTCCAAAACTTACAGTAACCGGAGGCTTTTGTCTGAAGCGAGGTTCAACTTGGAGGAAACAAAAGTGCACTTTTTGCAAACGTGCAGAACGATTCTGTCGGTACTGCAGAACAGCAGTTCTTTACACCAGCTTCTTTAGCAAAGAGTTCCGCCCAAAGCAGCTGCCAAGGGGTGAGTCGGACCCCAGGACTGTTAAGACGCCTGATAAGAGTGGTTCTGGGTAAAACCACGCCGTCAACTACAACACACCTTAACCACCGTTCCATTTACATGAGCGACTACTGATTTAACCAGACGCTGCGGGCCTCGAGCGCGTCAACGGCGGCGCCCGCTCTGTAGCGCTACAGTAAACACTGCGGTGGGTGTGGCCTCACTGTTGAGCGCCGCAAATTTAATTTCAGCTAATTTACACATCATCTGTGCTCCACTCTCCAGCACCACACAGCACCCTCCGCTTATGAAACAGCACGGAGCAGCTCCCCGCTTAACGCCATTCCGTTTCGCAGAGCTTAGTCAGTTCCACACAGCTTGCTGCACACAACTTAGGGGCACGTTTCCCTCTCACACGACCAGGACCAGTTCCAGATCACACAAGGTGCGCGCATGTGTGTGTGTCTCTCTCACCTGCAGGCTCCTCACTCTGTCAGACACATTCTCCTGAGACATCCTCTCTGCTCCGTCGGCCGCCTCGGGAACAAACACGCTGTCGTGCGACACGGCCCTGGAGCCGAGGGCCTTCAGCTCCCTGCAGAGGAACACAGACGCACGCCCTCGTGAGAGACGCCAGCAGGACGGCCACCGTCAGCGTGAGCCAGCACCGCGGCGGCGGACGGACCCGTCAGGAAACTGACCGGCACCAGGGTGGACCGCCAGCGACACTCAACCTGAGGACCAGCTGCGCAGGAACGCGTGTTTAAATACGGACACACAAGGCGTGATCACTTGTCCACTCGACTTTAAGCTCCAGTGTTTAACACGCAATGGTAAACAGCTGGTGCCGCAAAACCCCAACTAGCAATAAGAGCAAAGAACTTTCAGACAAGTGTACTTAACGTCTGCCGGCAAACAGAACCGCACTGTAATCTTATCTGGCGACTGAGCGCTGGGGGGGTCGCCGAGGTCCAGAGCTGCGCCTTTACCTCAGATACTGGCGGGCGCCATCGTCGTCACACGGCACTCCGTTGCACACGTCCCCGGTGGAGCGGCTGGCCTTGAGCCCCCCCGCCTCCTCGAAGCGGGCCGCCCGCTCCTTCTTCCTCCTCTTCCGGAACAAGCGTTTGAACGGCTGGAATTTGCCCGCTCCCCTCTGCTCTGCAGGACACAAGCGATAGGGGAGAGCCGAGGGTCAGCTGAGCGGTGACGCGGGTGCGAACGGCCCACAAGCATGTAGCTCAGCCAGCAGCCAGGCACGGGCGAGCAGGGGCGGCGACACGGAGAGATGGGTGTCCGGAGACGGAGGAGAGCAGGACAGAGGAGGATCGTCGTCTTGAGATCAGCCTCAGCCTGGACACCTGAGCAGAAAGGTGGGATGAGGGCGGGGGGGAGCGGAGGTCAAACCTGCTGGGCGTCTCTGCAGAACAACTTCGGCAGAAAAGCCAGAGAGAACAAAACGTCGTCAACTCCCTTCCACCGTAAACATCATCAACACGGTGAAAGTGTAAATCCACCGCGGCGGGACGCCGACACCCCCAGCGGGCTGACGGCTCCACCCCCAGCCACACGTTTGATTCCGGAAATACGAAGCCCCAACCAGACCTTGAGGGGGCAAAAGGCTGTGAAATCAGCAGGACACAGAATTTGACCCAGGAAGCAGTGATAATAGATTATAAAAGATCACAGTAAGACCTTTGATTTACTTCCTTAATTTTGACAAATTTCTTTTCCTTGTTGGTAAGTAATTGACTCCCAGTTAATAATCCAGGTCAGACCCCATAGGTGGAACCTTTAAATAAGCAGTGTAACGTTTATTTAACAGAGATGCTCGTTCAAACTGACTCTTATTCAGACTGCTGGCTCTTTTACCAGGGTAATTCAGGTAAACCATCTTGGCTCAAGAAGAAGAGCAGATTTCCAGCGGAAACTCGAACCGCTGGCCGCGAGAGGAGACGCCCGGCAGGTCGGACCGTTTTACCGTTCAGGGCCCCCTGGGAAACGTTCCACTTGCTCATTATTATCTGTCATTATTTAGCTCCTCCTCCTGTTCTCTCTTCTTATTCCCCCTCGTTCCTCTCTTGAGCTGCCAGCGCTTTACGCTGCAGCTGCTATCTGTCGCCTCCTACGTCCGTGTGATCCGTAGGTCAGCGCTCTGTAAAAGTGAATTATTTATTACCGTTATTTATTTAACTGAGCTCTTTGCAATATTAGATTTGTACACAAAGCTGCTTACGGTGATTTACTTTGCTCCAGGCCACTACAAGCTGGGCCCTCAGCACCACACTACCTGGTGCGCTACAGCCTTCAAGCTGACCCTCCAGACTAGGGGGGAGAAGAGATCGACACTTCAGATGACAACGCAGCTTCAGGAATGACCACGGACCTGAATCGGCACCTCCGTGACCCTGTGCGACCCCGTCTGAACACCAGCTGTAGGTCATGAGCGTCACGAAGCTGGAATTGATGGCAGGGCTGCCATCGGGGAGCTCCGACTGTGCCAGGTCAAGACACAAACCCGTGTGACCTGGTGCAAGGAACACTGGACCCCCGAGTGATGGGAAAAGAGACTCTTCTTCATCCTCAGAGGAGGAGCTGAGAAGTGGCAGGTTGGGGCTGCCTGACTTTTTTAATTTTGATCCCTTCTGAGCTTGTTGACAAGTTCACATCAGCTTTGCTCAAATGTCCACACGAACACGCCGAGGAAAACTCCACAGCAAGCCCAAGTGTGGAGATGATGGTTTTTCTCATCTCTGCACTGGAACAATCACTGCAAACAGCTGCATTCCTTAAAGGGACAGTCAGGAATCGACACTGAGGAGCCATTAGAAACGTGATCGGTGTTTAAAACTGGGAGCTTTAATGACTAGAAGCAGCACTGTCCCTTTGAGGTGAAGCCCTGTTCAGTCTGTCGTGGATTTACCTGCATTTTCAGGTACCTCTAAATGAGCATCCTGGGTGTCTGCTGCCATGGTAACAATTAATCTGTAAGAAATAACAACATGAAGGTTATCCACTCCGGGGCGAGCCGTGTTTCACTCTCCTGCTCCACAGCTGCAGGCTGTGAAGAAACATCAGCCTGAGCTTCACCCCGACGCCCCAACTCCGCTTACTCCGGTAGCGCAGTACTTTACAGGGCACTTGTGGCAACGACACCCCGTTACTTTTCAGGAGACCGATTTTGCGTTTAACAGATTAACTTTTGCAGGGGACAACAGAGCCGAGATCCCGTGGGTTGTCCACATCCACAGAGGTCAACGGGTACTGGCCGCCAACCAGGTACAGCAGTGGTGACAGATGTGGTGATATTGAGGGACAGAAGCATCAGGAAGAAGGATTGAGAGGAACTGGAGAGAATGTGGAAGGTGAAAACCAAGGTAGTCCCACCTCCAGGTGGCTGGAGCACTTGGGGTCATGACCCCTAAACTGGGAGAGGAGATCCATCTGATCTCAGGTACATCATCATCATCATCATCATGCCGGTCCAGAAGAGCTCCACTAAGTACAAACACTGTAGGAGGTGCCGTGTTGTATACCGTGTCGTGTTTGATCACCACGCCTTCTGTAGGACCCCTGAGCAGGTGATGTAGCAAACTGCTCTGGTAAAAATTACCATGCTGCACAAACAAGCATGTCAACATTCTAGATCTGTGGAGAAAATGGTGCTGCTTCAAGTAGTGAGGAGTGTGATGGGCTCAGACTGATGCGAGAGCAGGCGGTTCATGCAGCAGCTGTTTGGTTATGGAGAAGCGCAGCATTTTAAACAAGGGGACGCAGTAACTGCTGCTTTACTACGGTAATAAACGTCAGAATTCCATAAGCTGCTGTTAACGGACCCGTATTTCTGCTCCCCGCTTAAAGCAGCACATTTACGCTTCTGCACGAGAACCAAGAAGCCGGGAAACCCTGAGCGGGAAATAAAGGAGCAACCAGAGAAGCTGCGGGTGAGTAGGAGGCAAAGCGCCGATTGTCAACTTCTCGTTCGTGTTTCACTGTGGATTTTTGGTTTATCGATCCACAGATTATCGTCTGTGTTGGTTCACTGCTTTTATTACTGACTTTTTCTACTCGGTTTCGCCCAATTAAAACATTACTTGTTTGTTTTTCACGTGGTGCTGCTGCCACCCCCCCCCCCAGCTCAGCCTCTGTAAACACATCTTATCTGACGGCATGGACATCGGTTCACATCCCCTGGACAAAACAACCAGGAGCTCTTTCAGCCACCTGGTTGTTCAGCTCAGGTGCAGTAAGAAGTTCTTCTAGGTTCTTCTCACCGACAGCCACCGGCCTCCACCCTGACACACAGGGACCCGTCGGCTATTAGGCTATTTATTACTGTTAATTATTTATGCGTTCAATTATTTATTTATTTTCTGCTTTTATTTCTCCTACGAGTGTCTTACGTGTCCCGCTGTTGCACAGGCAGGTTCCCCCTGTGGGCATCAACACAAGTTCTACTCCGTCAGCTTTCACTGGACCGAACCCCTCGCTGCAGCGCACACCGTAGTAAAGCAGGGTAAAACCAGGCAGCGGCTCATTCCACCGCCGTCCGCGTTCCTCCCTGCAGCCCGCGGTCGGGACCGGAGCGGGCGAGCGAGGCGAGAGAGGCGACGCGGCGGCGCAGCAGCGCAGCACGGGGACACGTTACCGTGGTGTTACCTAGGGGGGCCGTGCACCTGCTCACAGCCGCACACCAGCGCAGGAACACCTTGGGGAACATAGCTGGTGTCCACACACAGCCCGGCGACACCAGAGTAGCTTCAGGGAAATAGACACACACACACAAACACGCGCGCACGTGCTGTTCAGCATCACAGGTTACCGTGGTGACCAGTAAAGTTAAAATGAGCGAAAGTGAGTATTTTTCGTCTGTAGGAACTCCTCTCCAGTGCAGAATGTTGACAGGTTCATCCCACAAACACGACCGACGTTCCTCACCTCGCTGCTGATCAGCGCCCCTCTGGAGTGAGGTCGGCGTCCTGCTGCCACCCTGTGGCCCGGAAAGGAAGCGCAGCTCAGGTCCGCTCCGCCAAACACGCTGTTGGCAAAACGCAGAAACGGAGAACTTCCAGGACGGGCAGCAGACGTGGTGACGTGGTGCAGGTACCACGGTACGTCGCACAGCTACGAGGGCGCGGTCACCACCGAGAGCTGGGAGTCGCGCGTTTCTCTCTCCAACCTGACAGCCTGCAGCTCCATGGCAACCGAGGGCCTGTAACCGATATCCCCAGAGCGCGCTCAGGCACCCGTGAACACGTACCCCCCTCCCCTTCCCGAGTCGCGGTCCAGACCCGGTCCAGAGGTGCCGACCGCTGAGCTACGGTCACTACAGCATCCGCCCCCAGCAGCACCGCTCAACCGGTCAGCACACCCACCGCCAAGCCGGCGACCTGCTCACCTCGCTCTCCGTTACACACACACACACACACACACACACACACACCAGGGTTCACAGACACAGACCCTGAAACACACTGTTTGAAGTTACAATGTCCACTTGATCCTTTCATGTGTTTCCTTGTGAAAACAGTGTTGCTGCACGTTTGTCACGTTTGCACAGCAAAGCTGCTGGGAAACTGTGTCCCTAAGTGACGCTGCTCTTACACACCCACAAAGAAGCCATTTACTCCCAGGACATGGCAGCAGTGTGTGTGTGTGTGTGTGTGTGTGTGTGTGTGTGTGTGTGTGTGTGTGTGTGTGGAGGCAGCCTACCTCTCTGCTACCGCTCCACTGCTCTGCAACCTGAGGTCTGTGTGCCGGAGAGGAACTGGGGCATCAGCGGGTGTCAGGTGTCCCTGTGTGTGTGTGTGTGTGTGTGTGTGTGTCTGGGGGGTCAAATCCTGCTTGCATAATAGGGGGCAACACACTGCTAATCGACTAATCTATCAAACGCTGCCTGACAGCCAATCTTACAGCGTTATTACCTCTGTGAGGGTCACTTACTGACAGAACTTAAAGACAACAGAAGAAATAGCACAACACACACACACACACACACACACACACGGGTTCTTTCAATGCTGCGCTATGATGCCCAGAACCTGCAACTGGGAGGAAGTCACTTTACTGACAGCACCTGGATGCCACACAGCACTTGTACAACTGTGATGTTCTCACTGGGGGCGGGAGCATCATGGTGGGGGGTCTGGAAGGCTTGCAGTCGTTGAAACAGCTGTGACGTCCAGGTGGGGCTAACAGACAAGACCCCAGGAAGGGACAATTTTGCTCCTTCAGCTTGACAATGACACCGAAAAGTGGGCAAAACTAAAGAAACTGCATTTCTGAGGGGTGAAGTCAGAATGGTGACCCCCGGCGGGGGCCGGGAAGGAGGCTGCAGAAATGCAGACGAAACAACCGCGTGGAAAAGAACCGCCTCAAGTCCCACCACTGGCCGGACACGTCTGACCAGCAGCAGGAACATCCGGCCTGAGATCAATCAGAAGGTCTCAAATAAAGATCAGGTCACCTTTTCCAGAGAAAGGGACTCCACACCCAGAGGAGAGGCTCCCGGAGCCGCTGAGGACGACAGGGTTCATCCCAGCTTTTCCAGGGCTGCTGCTTATTAATAGAAACGGGGTAGAAACTGGAGCTGCTCCTCCTGAGGAGGAGCCTAGCGGCACAATGGGAGGGAACCAAGCAGCTACTCCGCTTACATCCCACACTCTTCATTTATTCATAACGGGCTTAAAAAAAGAAGCGCTGGTGCTACAAGGTGGAGCTGCTCCATCCTGACCTCCCACGAAGAGGAGGAGAACATGACAGACCATGTAGTAGCACATTTCCCCCTTTCTCAGGTCCCACCTCAGGAAACATGGTTACGCTCCTCCCTCCAGAAGATGCTCTACTAAATAGTTACTGACAACAGATACTGCAGATATTCTTTGTCTGTCCTGCAGATATGCGAGGAACTGTGACCTAACAGCAGCTTTTCATGATGCCAAGTTGTTCTGCTGTTGACCGTCTCACTGTGCAGCAGAGCTGAGAATGAGCTTCTACAACAACTGCAGAGTCCAATGGACTTCGGACAAATTCACTTCCACAAACAGAACCACCACATGATCTAAACCCTCTTTGCTTCTACACACAGAACATCAGCCACACAATCAAAACCCTCCTTAGTTCTGCAGGTAGAACATCCCACCACAGTATCTTCACTTCTACACGCAGAATGTCCAAGACCCTCGGCTGTGTTCAGAACACTGACGGAAGCAGAACAGCTCTATCATCACCTCGTATCTTCTGCTGAGACAGGGAGTCATATTAGCTTTTCTTTTTGACAAATTTTGAGCTGATTTTCAGTGAGCTAATCTTCTGTAAACCTCAGTCTCTCCCCAGTGTTCATCTCAAGGTTGTCAACTGAACTAGACACAAGTGACCATATTATGCTGAGACAACAGTCATGTGGAAGAAGGGAACTGTGGGCGTCGGCTGTGGGCGACCAAGACCCTGAGCTCCGCTGTTATGTCCACAGTGCACCTTCATCCACATGTTCAAAGGTTCCACTAAAAGCAAGGAAAGCACCATCAACAGCCCAACCATAGGCTACCACCACACTGCAGGTATCTCACTTCCATGGTCTGCATCACGTTGGGCCTGAGTACTGACGTGCCGCAGAGAAGTCAAGTGGCCCGAGCCGCTCCTGGTACTTCACACAGCTAAAGGCAGCAGGGCCTGGAAGCCCATGAGATCACGTGTGGACCATGAAGGAGGTTTTGGACCATGTTGGGCACCATTGTCTCCAGACCCCACAGTAAATACATACTTTGAACACACAGGGACCCCCCTCTGAGGAGCACAGGAATGAAGGGAGTCCCACTGGAGTGCAGGTGTGTGTGCAGTCAGCAGACATCTGGAGAGGAGTGTGTGAGCCTCCAACCTCACCTTGGCCCTTCCTGGCCTCGGCCATCCCGTCACACACATCCACGGCAACGGCAACGTCTTGACTTCACTAAGGAGCCACCTCAGCGTGAGCAGCTCTCACACACACACACACACACCATCTCTTCATGGTCCAAGCAGAGCACCATCACAGGGCTGGGAGATGGTCTGGAGGACCAGAGGAAGGGATGGAATGGAAGAGGACTGGTGGTCGGTGGATGACAGCTGTGCCCCATCATCATCATCACCACTGACCTTATCTGCACGAGCCCCGTGAAAAGGTTCTCACACGGTAGAAAAGCAGCAGCGAGAACCAAACAAACAAAACCAGCCGCCGTTTCAGAGTGGAAACAATGACGCCGAGAGCGACGCCGAGGATGACAGCGACAATGACGGTAAGGAACACGGGCGGCAGGTGCAGGAGAGCCGCTGCTCGCGCTGCGCCCTCAAGACAATGGCGTCGCGCGCCTCCCGATCAATGACCGGCCGACAAACACGGCGCGTCCGCGAAGACGAGCGAGGAGAAGAGGAGCTCCTACCGCCTCGCGAGGGCTGCTCCGCCGCGCGCTCCGCCCGGCCCTTTGTGCTGCAGCAGCTCGCGCCCGCCGCGCTCCCCTGCGTAGCTGTGCTGATGCTGCGAGCGCGCGAGTGTTCCGGGGGGGGACCCGGTCCGCTGGGCTGCACGTGAGCCGAGGGCGGGGAGGGGGAGAAAGGAGGGCGTGGCCGAGCGGTGCGGGCGCGTGCCTCAGCGCCGTCGGAGACCTGCGCGTGCTGGGCGTGTGTGTCAGCGCTACCGGGGTAAAGAGGGTGCGGAGCTCACAGTGCCCCCCCCCCCGCGCGTGAAGAGTATGCGCTGCGTGGGAAACGGGGACAAAGAGCGCGCTTGGAGAGAACGCACGCGCACAGCAAACACGACAGTGTAAACAGCTAAAGTGACACAGTGTAACTGAGAGCGACTGACATGACGGGGACGGGTCGTCATGGTGATGGAGAAGAAACCATTGCACACAGCTGGGAACTACCGCTCCCACANAACCCCCCCCCCGCGCGCGAAGAGTATGCGCTGCGTGGGAAACGGGGACAAAGAGCGCGCTTGGAGAGAACGCACGCGCACAGCAAACACGACAGTGTAAACAGCTAAAGTGACACAGTGTAACTGAGAGCGACTGACATGACGGGGACGGGTCGTCATGGTGATGGAGAAGAAACCATTGCACACAGCTGGGAACTACCGCTCCCACAAGCCACCGCGCCGACGGACCACAGCTCCCACATTGCACCCCTGCACGCGTCATAGGTCGAACTCGGTGGTCCAGCTCAGCAGGGTCGCAGTTCCTCCGTCCGTCTTCCTCGCGCTGTCTCCCCCTCCCTGTGAGGAAAGCGACATAAGCAGAGTGGGCTCCATGGGCACGCGCTAGTGCTGCCCGTCCCGTCCACTCCACTCGGCGATGGCGCAGAACAAGAGAGCGGGGCGCGCGCGGGCCGCCACCGTGCTAAACTTGCGCCGCCCGCTGGGCTCCATGTCGGCGCGCCGCGGCTCCGCCCTCCTGCCCTCCGTGCTCACCTTCGCCGTGATCGTGGCGTCGGGGGGTCTCCTGCTCATGATAGAGAAGGGCATGCTGAACGGCATGGACCCCCCGGCGCCCCGCGGCAGCGCGAGGCACGCGGAGCACGCGGGCCTGCCGCGACGGCACGAGCTCGCCGTTGACACCGACTTCCAGGTATGACTGACTGCGCGCATTGATCGCTGGCGTGGCGCCTTTTTGGAGCGCGTGGCTTGCTGTACGTGTCACCTTTAACTGTCACTATTACTGCCGCAGTGGCGACGTCGGTCAGCTGACTCGCCAGTCAGAGTTGAGTTGTTTCCTCGTGCCTTAATGACGAGCTAATGACCAGGAAAGGTCGAGGTGCATGATGGGAAAACGGTGTCTATGTCCTTAATAGTAACTTTTTGTCCTTTCAAAACATTTTAAGTGATGTGAGGAATACAAAAGTCTTATTGAGTGGAGGTACTTGCTGTAGCTGCTAGCAGGAAAATCCAGGGTGCGAATGTAACCGCAAGGCGACGCCTCGTCGCGGCACCTGCCGGCCGGCCTGTAGTAACCCTCGTACCGAGACGTGCCCGTTTGCCCTTGTGCCCAGATCCTTCAGGAGATCCGCAACCGCACCATCCGGACCATGTGTGGCCAGAAGAACATGCCGCGCGGCGTGTGGTCGCTGAGCCCCCTGCAGCGCAAGACGCTGCTGCAGCACATCCTGGTGAACGACGAGCACCGCTTCCTCTACTGCTACGTGCCCAAGGTGGCGTGTTCCAACTGGAAGAGGGTGCTCAAGGTGCTCAGCGGCGCCCTGCGCAGCGTAGACGTCAACATCAAGATGAACCACAAGAGCGACCTGGTCTTCCTGGCCGACCTGGAGCCCGAGCAGATCGAGCACCGGCTGCGCACCTACTTCAAGTTTATGTTTGTGCGCGAGCCCATGGAGCGGCTGCTCTCGGCTTACCGCAACAAGTTCGGCGAGATCGAGGCCTACCAGCGGCGGTACGGCGTGGAGATTGTCAAGCGCTACCGCAAGAACGCGGGCCGCACGGCCGGCGACGACGTCACCTTCGCCGAGTTCCTGCGCTACCTGGTGGACGAGGACGCAGAGCGCATGAATGAGCATTGGATGCCCGTGTACAACCTCTGCCAGCCCTGCGCCGTCTCCTACGACTTCGTGGGTTCCTACGAGCACCTGCAGAGGGACGCCAGCTACGTGCTACGCCGCGTTATGGCCCCCCCGCAGGTGCACTTCCCCGAGCGCCAGGCGTGGTACCGGCCCATCAGCGCCGAGACGCTGCAGTACTACCTGTGTGGGGTGCCGGGGGCCCTGCTGCGCGACCTGCTGCCCAAGTATATCCTGGACTTCTCTCTGTTCGCGTATCCGCTGCCCAACACGACGCACGAGGCGTGCACACGCTAGCGTGTCGCCATGGGCAACGCCAACGCATGTGCCTGCCGTGTTTTACTCTGTCATGGTGTTACGGCAGGTCCACTGCAGCTGGACGGCCTGCAAACCCAGAGTGTTAAACCACTACAGGAACAAAGGACTTTATGAACGAACCTGTAACTCAAACCCAACGCAACTGCTGGACCGGTCGCGCAGACACACACACACACACACACACACACACACACAGTTGCTAGTAGGAAGTGTTAAACCCACCTTTGACCCCATACTCTGTCTTTTTCATGACATGAGAATAAGAGCTCTGCAGTGCACACGGCCTACAGGTGTGTGTGTGTGTGGGAAGGTGTTGAGCTCAACAGGGTCAATGTAGCACAGATTTATTAGCATTACTGTAAAACATTCCATTATTTTAGGAAACGGACGTGTGTGAGGTGACCGTCGTTCACCATGTTTAAATACCAAGTGCTGCGAATATTTACATGTATTTTTTGCAAACAAACATTTGTTACTTTTTTTTGTACTGAGTTGTCAAAAAAGAAGCCAGCTTCACTGGACATTTTGTGTCCCGTGTCCTCATTTCCTGTTTGGCTCCCAGGCTGCTGTCCACACCTCACCTGACAGTGTGTTCTGCACGGCACGATGGCACACTGCTCCGAGGGGGGCGCACACACGTGGTACCTCGAGCACAGGTTTGGCAGTCCTCATCCAGCAGCCGTCTTCTACTCTTTAAAGCTCACACTTCTGCAGAGAGAGATGAACAGCTGTGACATGAAGTCAGCAAAACACACACACCTGTGTGTGTGTGTGTGTGTGTGTGTGTGTGCGTGTGCGCTCACTCAGTACAAACCGACTGTCCAGGACTCGCTTGTCCAGCAACTTGTCCGCTTTCTCCGTGGACATTTCGGGTGATCGCAGGATGGAACGTTCTGGAGATGGGGGGCGGGGACTGGAGGAGGAGCTATGGAGGGAGGAGAAGGACAAACCTTGCCTGCGCATCTCCTGCACTGCCCGCTCCCTGAGGGACAGAGAACACTTTTCAGCACAACTGAGGAAGTATTTCCCTTCAGAGCATCAGCTGCAACTTTGTTTTAATTGCATTTTCTTCACCACTGAAATGTTTGTATGTAGCAAAGTCTACCCTCCGAGCCAGTAGATGGCAGTAAAGAGCACAAACAGGAGTGTGGGGGCTGCCTTACTTCAACTCCTTTCTACAGTGTTCACAGCTCATATTTTGTTAGTCACTTTATATATGATGTATCCAGAAAGAACGTTTTTAAAATATATAAACACATTTTAGTCTTGCTGAGTGTAACTATTCTGTTCTCTATTCAGTTTTGTTGACTGTGACTTTGGAATTACGACCAAAACAAGTTATGAATAGACTTTAGTCCCACTGGGGTTCACAACTCGAGGAGCCGAGTACAAAAGACAATCAATGCTAAAAGAATTTTACAGACGTAAAGGAACAAACTGCTGCTTCTCTCGGCGTGACGCCAGGCGTGCGAGGACCGTGTTTACCGCTCAAAGCGCTCGCTGGTCAGCTGCCTCTTGAGAACGTCCATCTCCGTCTGCAGCTGGGACACTTTCCCTCGCAGCTGGGACACCTCCCTGGTGCGCTCTGCCCTGCAGACACAGGTGGACACAGGTTCACGGCTCCCTGCGGGACAGGGACGGCTGCGCCCTCGTGTTCCCGTGTGACGTCGAGCTCACGTTGCGCGGTCGGCCGCGGCCAGGCGGTCCCTCAGGGCGTTCAGGTCGCGCTCCTTCTCGCTCGCACTCAGCTCACTCTGGAACTCCTTCTGTCGGTTAGTGGACAGCAACGCCTCCAGGTTCTTCACGTTGAGCCGCTCGCCGGACAGCTGCTGTTTCAGGACCTCCGCCTCCGAGCGCACGTCCTCCAGCTCGGCCATCACCTGCGGGCACGGGGGCGGAGCGTGTATGAGCAGCAGGAGGAGCTGTGGCGGGACATGCCCGGGGCTGCGAGTTGTGCCACCCTCACCCTCTCCAGCTCCATACTCTTGGCAGTGAGCTGGCGCCCGGTCATCTCCTTGCAGGAGTCCAGCTTGACGCAGAGCTCCCTGACAGCAGCCAGGTCGGCGAGGGCATCGGCCTTCTCCGCGTGCGCTGCCCGTAGCTCCTCCTCCAGACGGGCCGCGCTCTTGGCCAGCGACGACGCCTGCTGCTCATAAGCCTGCTGGGCGCTCAAGTGCTGCGTGAAGAGCAAATGCAGACAGGGGCTCTGCAATCACAAGTGTTTCTTCTCGTTTCCTTGCTTTTTTTATCTACGTCGTCCTATATTTTGATGCTAAATAGTGACCCTGACCACTGTTTTCCCCTGGGGCCAATAGACAAGTCAAGAGCACCCAAACAGAACGTGTGGGTCCACCTCAGTTCAGCTCACTTCCAGTGTTTACAGCTCACGTCTGTTGTCCCTGCATGTCAGCCATCAATAAGGTTTCGTGCTTATGGGATAAATTAGTTTACAATCTGCAACGAATAGGAGTTTGTTTCAGTCATCTTAATTTCAATGACGGTGAAGTTTAACAAAATTATGGAAATTAAGTCGAATACGGACAGTTTTAGAGTTACGAACAAAGCGAGTTACAGCCTTCTGACCCAAGTGGTGTGTTCATAAACTAAGGATTTGCTGGTGGTGACCAAAGCACTCAGAGAGAGGAGGCGGCCCTGCAGCATCAGCACCAGCAGGTGTCAACCTCTCACCTCCTCGATCTCCAGCTCCAGGTGGGCCAGTCTTTCCCGTAGGTGGCGCCGCTCCGTGTCGGCAGAGAGCAGCTCGAGGCGGATCGACGAGTTTGTGCCCTCGACTTGCTGTAGCTTCGACTCCCAGTCCTTAGCCTGCAGGTGGGCCGAGCTAAACCGCTCCAGAAGGTCCCGGTTCTCCTGCTCCTGTGGACATGCGGTAGGACCAGAGCTGACTGCCCTGGATCTACACTGAACCACGGGGCCACACTGACCAGCTTTCCTTCAGTTCCCACTGACCTTCAGCCCCATCAGCTTCTCCACCCTGGCCACCTCAGCAATGTAGGAGTGAACCCTCATCTTGAGCTCCTCCTGGTCACGTGTGGCCTGTTCCAGCTCGGCATGAACCGCCTGCAACACAGAGCACAAACACAGCATGTCACCACAGTGACCACAACCACGTTTTATCATCAGGGTTTTTTTGATGGTCTTTTTGCCTCTGTGTGTGTGTGTGTGTGTGTGTGTGTGTGTGTGTGTGTGTGCACGCCACGCATTTCCACAAAACCTGGTTCTCTCGGGTCATGGTGACCAGATCATCCTGCAGCCGGCGGTTCTCCCTCAGCACCACTTCCCGCTCGTGGCCCACACCTGAGAGCTCCTCCTGGGCTGCGTCCAGCTGCCGCCGCAGGCTCCCAATCTCGTGCTCCCGACCGCTCAGCACCCCCTGCAGCCGCCTGCCAGGAACACGCCTGCTGAGCCACAGCAGCGGAGGGGGAAACAGACGTAGACAGGCGTTTGTGAGGGGTCACACTTACTGCAGAGAGGTCTCCATGTCTGCAATGGTGCTCCTCACGTCCGCCAAGCTCTTCTCCTGCGGGTGACAAACAGAACCGTGAACTGCGACCACAGGGCAGCCTCCCTCCTGCGACTGCAGCCCCAGGTGTGAGCAGCTACCTTGCTGGAAAGCTCCTCCTGCAGCCTGGCGATCTTCTCCGTTTTTTGGTCCACCTGGTCCTGCAGGGCGTCCTTCTCGCAGTCCAGGGCAGACATGGTCTTCTGGAGCGTGGTGACCTCATCACGGTGCAGGAACCCATGGCGGCTCAGCTCCGCTGGGCACAGAGATCTGGCAGTCAGAACAGTTTGACCACAGCGCCACGGTTCACACACCCTGCTCTACAGTAGCTCATTAATTATGGTAAATTAAAGTGAAACAGAAAATATTCAGTAAATAAGTTCAGAGACTTAAGAGAACCAAGGAACAACCCTAAGAAAAACAAAAATGTTAAGTTTAAAAAATTGTGTTAAAAAATTAAGTGGCTGCAGGGCTGTCAGGTAGTGGTGCAGTTGGCCAGGAGAGTCAACCTTGCTGTGACTGGTGTGGTAAATAAACCTCATATGGTATATAAAAGTACATCCATCTCTTAGTCCAAACAGAGCATCTGAGATCTGAATCCACAACCTGTTGAGAAGGTCCTGAGCTCACAACACTGCCCTATACACCAATACCAGAAGAGCATCGGTTCAGTAGCTCCCAGCAGAGATCGCATCTCCAGTGGCTCAGCTGGTGGTGCTACTGCACCTTCACAAGGTGGGGGGACAAACAGGTGGATGTCTGATCTGCAGCCACACCACTGCAGTGAGTAGGGCAGCCAACCAGTGACTGCATTCCTCACCAACTGTCTCCTCCAGCTTCCGGATCTGCTGCTGAGCAGCCAGCAGCTCCTTCCTCTTCACAGCCACCTGGTGCTGCCAGTCTGACACACTCTGTTCCATCTGTTCTTGGAGCAACCTGCACAACACAGGATGGGGTCAAATCCCACTGGGACGTGACTGAGTAAGAGAGGTTGACCTAAGGACGTTACAGGGACTCCCCACCGGAGGGCACCAGTCTCAGCCCGCTGCTGCGCTGTCTCCTCAGCCGCCTGGGCCAACACAGAGGCCCGAGCTTTGAGCTCCTCCTCCAAGGCTACGCAACCCTCCTTGAGCCCTGACAGCTCCGCCTCTAGCTGGGGGACACAGACAGAGTGGTCAAAGACACCATCAGACACAACCATCACCCAGACGACAGCCCAGGAGTCCGAGACAGAGCAAGCAGGGCCAAACGGTGCTGCACGGAGGAGGAGCTCACGGTTCGAACGGCATCTTCCAAGGTGTGGATCCTCATCTCCCCGTCCTCTCTGGCAGATTGAGCATTCTGCAGGGACACAACGAGGGTCTGTCACAAACCAAGCTTACCACGGTACAATACAGTGTGTGCGGGTCGGTCTCGAACCTTGAGCTGTTCCCTCAGCGCATCTCTCTCCGCTGCCACCTTCTGCAGCTCCCTGTCCTCCGTGGGGCTCAGCTCCTCCCCCAGTGAACTCCTTGCCTCACGCTGCAGCCGCCGCAGCTCCTCTCGTGCCTGGTCACCCAGAGGACATGACCAAGACAAGGAGTAGGACCACAAAGCAGAGGGACGGAGGTGCTGAGACGCAACACACATGGGAAGAGAGGTACGCACCTGCTGCTGCTGCGTCCACAGCGTGTCCCTCTCTGCCGTCAGCGCTCTCACCCTCAGCTGGATGTCCTGCATTTGTTTCTCCACCTGCAGCAGCACATTCTGGAGCTCCGCCTTCTCCTGCAGGGCTCGTTCCAGCTGTGCTTCGCCGTCACCCGCCTGCACTCCACACACAGCAGGGAACATATGTAAGCCATGCACAACGGCAGCATAAAGGCTGTGAGGCACCTGAGGATCTCACCCACCTTGCTGCGCAGCCCTCCTTTCCTAGGGCTCCCGGACCCTCCCCTTCCAGGGCTCCCGGACCCTCCCCTTCCAGGGCTCCCGGACCCTCCCCTTCCAGGGCCAACTCGACGACAGCGTTCAGCCTCCAGCTTGTAGAAGTCCCTCTCCTCCTCGAGGCTACGCACGAAGGCGTCCAGACGGGATGGAGAGCGGTCCTTCCCACACACGCCGTAACGCGCCCGCATGCGCTCCAGCTCCAGGACCAGCTCCTTCTCTGCAGCAGAGACGGTCACATTTGTCAGAACCGTGGCACTCGCATACCCCCCCAGCCCTCAGACAGTCACATCTCTCACCAGAATCCATCATCTTTTCCAGCTTTTCCTGCAGCCTCCTCTTTTCATCTTGCAAGAAGTTCACCAGACCTTCCGTGTCATGCTTGTGGTCACACAGCTCAGCCAGGCGGCACCGCAGGTCATCCTCCTGGCGCTCGCTCTCAGCACGGCTCTGCAGCAGGCATAGCCGAACAGGACCGCTCAGGAGCAGCGGTGGGCACCGGCTCTCGCTCTGCAGAGCTTTAGCCACACGTCACAGGGGTGGGGGTGTACTCACGGCACTCAGCTGCTGGACTACCTCCTCAAGGTGCTCAATCTGCCTGTGCTGTCGCTGTATCTCTTGCTGGAAGAGAAAGCAGCCAACCATCAGCACGAGACACACACTCCCACACCAGTACACACTCCATATGAAGACTTCACCCACCTTGGCATCCAGCAGCTCCTGGTCAGCAGTCACCAGGACCAGGTCTTTGTCCCGCTGCAGCTGTTCAGCTAACTGGTCAATGTGGGACAGTTCCTGGCAAAGCTCCTGGTTCTGGGCGCTCAGGTGGGCCACCTCACTGGATACGCTCTGCTTACGGTCTTCCAGCTGCTGCTTCAGGGCATTGTTGGCCTCCTGGAGGCACTCGATCTGTTCACAGGGTCGAGAGGACAGGGCACTGTGACCAGGAGCAGCAGCTGAGCACATAACACCTGCAGACCGAGCTGCGTTTCAGGTGAACGTGCTCACTGGCTCTTTGTACAAATGGTTGCAGTACAAACAGTCACGTTTAGCAGCATTTTCTTCACTTTATGCTCCACAGTGTTTACAGCTCGTGTCTTGTGTTCCTGAGTGTCGGGGGTCATGTTCACGGGATGAATCAGTCAACAGCACTGAATAGAAGTTATTATTAACGTGCTTTTTTTTATTGATAATAAACATTGTTAGATTGATCGGCATGTGTTCAAAACACAGGTGTGAGGGTAGTACCTGCAGGTTCAGTTGTGCGATCAGTTTCTCGTTGCTCACGTTCTGGGCTTCCAGAGAGACGATGTCGTGAGGACGTCCTCCATACAGGGCTCGACCCAGGCGTTCGATCTCTCGGTCCCGCTCCGCCACCTGCGGACATGCAACTGGTCAAACCACGAGCACATCCATTGCAAGTGGGGAACCGTTCAAGTGCATGTCTCTCACCTGTATGTTCAAGTGTTTGATTCCTTCCTGGGCTCTGTCAAGCTCCAGCTTCAGTCGGGTCACGTCCTGCTGCATCGTGAGGATTCTGGGGAGAGTCACCATACTGTGACACCAGAGCAGAGCCCAGGAGATTCCTACCCAGAAACAGGTACACGTGGCGGGTTACCTGTCATCAGCCACCTGCAGGAGGTCCGCAACATATGGGTCGTCAGGCTGCGGTACGACCGCCAAGGGGCCGGTCAAAGGAGGGATGAGCCCGTCGATCTGCATGCGCTGGCGTCGGAAGGGAATAGCACGCTTCCTGCCTCCTATGTAGAACACGCAAAAAGTGAGGGGGTGGTTCGAAAGCAGAGGTGCAAGAGGCGGTCGGCACCGTGTCTCACCGGGGGTCTGAACCACAGCCTGCATGTTCCTCTCCTGCAGCTGCTGGAGGCGCTCTGACTTGGCATTGCTCTCCCTCTCGAGGGTGCGCACCTTCTGCACGTACTGGTTGTTGAGGAACTTCAGATCTGTCGTCTCGTGCTCCAGCTTGCGAATGCAGGCTCTGAGTTCTGAGCAGTCGGGCAACACACAGAGGATGCTGGGTACTCAGCGTGTCCTACCTCTTAGTGTGGGCTTCAGGACCTCTAAGAAAGTACTTCATCAAGCTGCATGACCTACCACAACTCTACACTGCTCTGGGTGAAAGAATAAGTTGTGCAAAGGAACAAAAGGAGTGTGGGAACAAGGACAAGCGTGGCATCAAGCGTGCGGTCACCTCTGGCCAAGCGGTCCTTCTCCTCGCGGAGCCTGAGCAGGTCCAGGTGCAGCTCATTATTCTCCCTCACCAGCCGGGCGTTGTCGGCCCTGTAGGGCTCCAGCACGGCATCCACATTCCTGCTCTCCTTCTCGCCCCTGTCCAGCGAGAGCTTGGCGCTGCGGAGGCTCTCTGTGGTGTGGATCAGGTCGCTGCAGTAGCAATACACACACACACACACACACACACACACACACACACAGCCTTTCTGAGGACCTATGAGGGTTCAGTTCAACCTCACACCAGAGACACCATTTTGACAGTATTTTTTGACCAGGTTGATGGTGCTTTTAGTAACATATATACGAAACACACAGCCACACTAATGTCCCTAAATTACAATTACTATTATTGGAAAGAAAAATTACTGTAGCAGATTAACAAATTCTAACTTCAAGGGCACGAATCTCCATCACAATCCACCAGTCCCAGCATGAGTGCTGCTGTCTTTCTCACCTGAAGAGCCTGTCGACAAGCGCCAGCGACTCAGTGCCCAGAGACTCTGTGTAGCCCAGCTGGTTGAGGCGCTTCCTGAGGGCGAGGAACCGCCGCTCAGCGCTGCCGCTCATCCTCACACGTAGCTGGTGAGTAACGTGCAGAAAACACCACATCACAACTGGAAACCAAATCGGTGTGACAACAAGAGACGCGCTGACGTACGTGGAGACAGTTACCCCAGCACAGGTGACACACACACTGTCTCCGGCAGTTAGCTTAGCAAAGACACCGCACATCGCTGCATCACACCGGAGAAGTTAGCTTATCTTAGCTCGGCTGATGGCGGGTTCCCGTCATAACAGCGCACTGCTTACCACGGACGGCGTGTCAACTGACAGGTCAGCTCGCTCAGACTAACGAGTTCCTTAACTAGTCGCCGCAGTTGATCGCATCGCTGTAGTTCACGCAGAGGGAGCCGGTCGTGTGAGAACCACCGTAACGCGAAACCGTGCTTGTAAGGCGCGTAGCCGGAGGGACGCGGAACCCGGACTCTCTTCTCCACTAGGGCGACGTTCACCCGGAGCCGGAGCGGCAGAGCGGTTTGAAAATGGCGCCGGAGGAAGTGCCTCCTCAATTCCGCCCACGATTACCGAAGAAACCAAGAACCCGCCCCAACAGGCGGAAGTGAGACCTCTACTTCCGAGCAGAAACCGGAAATGGAGAAGGGAAACGGACCCCCTCCCCCCCGCGCCATGTTGGCTCGTGTTGCTTTATGCCTGAGGCGTGTTTAGCATCAATTCACTCTCTTTGCAGATAAAGCAGCATCAGCAGAAATCAGTGTCCTTTTATTTCTTGTCCTACTGAAACCTCAGTGGCCATTAACGTCCAGAGGTCGTTAGTAATGTTAAACTGTTAAGTATATGTAACTAATACATAGATTTACAACAGTTGAGATGGTACGTCCCACTTGTGAACTTGCTGCTCGCGTGTAAGGCAGCAGAAGTACAGCAGGCTGTGTACCTGAGGCTCGTGGGTTCAAGTCCCAGCTTGGACACGCTGAGACCCTGAAACTGAACTGTACTGCTGCAGTAAAACACAGTACCGACATGCTGTTTGCTCTAATGGATGGAACAAAAGCAAAAAACACTGAAAGCAGAGCCAGTTTTATTATACACGTGGAATTCACACAATTCTACACCACAAGTCCCAGCACCGTAGAGACATGGTAGTTTTGGGTAAACCGGAGTTATTCTTGCACCCTCTCAGGCTGTGGTAGTATCAACCTTCAGTGTAGTGCTGACATATCCTTACCAATCCTATTGAAAACACTGCAGAAGCCTGACAAGGACTAGTGATGAACTAAGGAGCTCCTCCAACTTTATCAGTGTAGTGATAGTTGTGGGAAAAAGATCCTTCCTGATCCAAACGACACCAGAACTATAGTGTTTACAGTGGGACCAATTGGGGTAACTGTGGTTGTGTAGTGGGGAGGGCTTTTCTGAGATGACATACTGTGCAAAATAACTGCAGTATGAAACATAGCAGAGGACACAGACCGCCCCTACCATGGTATTTAATGCTACGATCCGTAGTGCTCTGGGAAAAAGACAAGCATCACTTGTGCCAATATGGGGCAATGTAGACACTCATGAGTGAAGCAGAGAGATGCGGGCAGGATCAGTGCGACTGGGCGATGCTGGAGAAGTACTCCAGGATGTCCTGGATGGTGAAGTCCATGGTGATCCCTGATCCGGGGTAGCAGCGGCCGATCAGGTCCTCAAAGTGCTTGTACTGGCAGATGAACTCATCCTGCATGGAGTGCCACACCACCTGTTGGACACAAAGGGTAGAACAATGACGGAAAAATGCCAGTTGAACCACTACAGCCATCAGCCCTGAGCGTCACTATCTGCCCCAGAGTGTCTGGCAGACACCAGAAACCCTCTATGATGCCTTTTGGTACGTCAAGGTTGTCACCTCCCTCACCTGCAACAGGTTCTCCTCTTCGCAGAGATGCTTGTCTACCTTCTTGTACAGGTTGTCCAGGCCTTTCTTGACCTCCTTGCCAGGGTACTCTTTGATGACCTTGCGCAGCTCCTGCTTGTTGAAAGCCAGCTGGTAGCTCACCTCCTCCTCACGCACACCCTGCGCCACGCGGGCCTCCACACCCTCAAAGAAATGCTTCACACATGACCAAAAAAGGATGAAAAGTGTTCCTAACGGGATTAATAAAACTGTTTCAATTATATTTAAAATAAGTTGCAGTATCACACTAAGGCACAAAGTAATTGTTTTCTGTTTCATTTCTATTTGGGCCTACAGATTCCCCACCTCTCAGCCCAGGTAGTTCTAAACAAACTACAGGTCCCAGCCAACAATAACTCAACCACAATAAGCATCAATATGCAAACCCCACCCCCTTTCCTGCAAGCTCACATTGAGCTTCTCCAGTGGTTGGCCCAGCGAGTTTATGACGTAGGCCTGCAGGTGCTCTGTGTATTTCTGCTTTGCCTCACGGCGCTCCGCCTCCAAGCAAGAGATCTTCAGCCGGGACAGCGTGGAGAAGATGTGATGGAAGTTCTCCATCATCACTACATCCCGAGGCGTCTTTTGGCTCTCGTTTGCCACTTTCTCTACTGCAAATATAAAGAGGGCTCCGTAAGCGCACATACGCATGCAAGTGCGCGCGCGCGCACACACACACACACACACACACACACACACACACACACAGCGGGGCTGACAGTACAGTAATGTTTACCGTTTGTGTATACAGCCCTGATGAGCTTCACGTAGGCCTTATCCAGGTCTCCCCGACGTTCTGCGTTGCGGAAGATGGTTTCAGCCAACTCTGCAAATTCCTCAAATCCGGTGACAAATGGCAAGATTGCCACCTTGCTCTTCTTGGAGATCTTCACCTCCTCCATCTGTTTGATCTGGGTGGACTGGATCCCAAGAGAAAAGGGAAATGTGAACATGATCTGTGGCCCTGAGCCACCACATCTACCGCAGTCAGTAGTGGTGCTTCAGAAAAACCCCTGACCACTCCGCCTCAGACTCACGATGCACTTGTCGAAGTTCCTCTTGACAGTGACCAGCACGTTGCCTAGGGTCGTGCTCAGGTATGAGGCCGGGTCTACGTTCTCGGCAGTCCACACATGGTGGCTCATCTTCACCAGCATGTACAGCGAATTGAAGCTGTCAATCTTGTCTCCGAGAGCGATGAGGTTGTTGAGCTCCACCTCAATGCTGTGGAAGATCTTGTTCATCATCATTCGCACAGTGTCCTTCCTGGGAGGAGACATGTGGTCAAGCAGATTAATAAGTTTGCACGTGAACCTCAACTCATGTCTTGCTCTCCAACAAAGGCCACTTACTCTGAGATCATTGAATGCCTGTGTTCAGCATGGGGTGCTCGGGAGTGCGTGCTCCCATCGACTTCTTCCCCCTGACAAAGAGGTGTTTAGTGAGAAACTTTACACACCTCCTTAGCATATGAAGTAGCAGTATGTGTGATAATGAGCACAGCATACACACACCTGGGTCCCACCTACACTGGGCTGCTGCTGGAGCTTGAAGAACTTGATGATGAAGTCCTGCTCGGCAAGGCAGAGCGGCTCCAGCTCGCTGAGGACCTGCTCGAATATCTGCACACGGAGGGAGAGAGGAGCAGCTGTTTTCCCCAAAGATGAGCAATATTTCTAAGGCATCAAACAAACAAACAGCACAGCACAAACAGAAGGAGCAGGAGAATAACTGTAACACTAACAGACCACGGGAGGGGCTGCAGGGGGCGAACTGGTTGTTTGACCTCTTATTAAATTTGCTCACAGTGATGACTCCAATAAATAAACAGCACAATTCAGACAACATTAATCTGAAAGTATTAGTAGAAGATTTAAAATAATTTGCATCAGCCTCACAATAACTGATGGTGGCAGAAGTGAGTGATTTTCATGTGGGGAATTAATCAGCCACTACAATCTATACACATTTCATTATTCGTATTAGTTAAGGTCTGATGAATCACCTAAGTTCAATACTAACTCATTCTGTCACACAAATGACAAATATGGTCAAACATATTTGCACCCAAATATGGCATGAAATATGAATACAAAATATTAAGATTTTTCAGTTCAAATGCATCTCCAAAGGACAGTTTTCCAGTATATTGACTCCTTGACCACAAGTTGGACCGGAAGTCAGCCCATAACTCATCTTCTTTGGGACTCCATCACTTTAACCATAAAGTCACAATCTGAAAAAGGTTACTGATACAGACATCACTTGGTTTATTTGTTTGCTGAGTTCTGTCAAGGTCTCAGAAACAACAGTAATAAACTAAAAAATTAAACAGCAAGTTGATTTAAAGTGGTCCAGCACCCCTGTTCTGTTTACTGATGTCTATCGGCTTGGAGGGTAAAAACAGGTTGTTTTGCTCCACAAAAGGTCACAATTTTAGAAATTAGATTATTGGAGAAAATATAATTAAACATTAGTGATTAAAATGGAATGTGTTTGAAACAAGATTTGAAAATCTGTATCTCTACTGTCTGTAGCTTGAGGAGCCGGTGCACTTCACTGTGGTGCGCAGTAAGGCGTCAAGCACGGACAACCGTCCCTGTACCTTGTCAAACTTGGTCCTGTCGGCCACGTCCAGGTCCGAGGCGGACATGTTGCCCATGTCGAGCAGCGAGGAGGATTGGGAGCGGCGGCTGCTGGAGCTCTGCACGGCCAGCTTGTTGAGACTCGAGGTGGAGCCCGTCAGCTTGCCTGAGCTGCCGTGGAGACCTGGTTCACCGTGGGAAAAGACTGTCATCAACCCGTGAGTATGCCGGTGAGAAACCGGACGCGTCCCCACCAGTTGAGAGCAGCGTGGCGCTCTCGTGATGAGGTCTGTATGGGCTCATTGCACAATTTTACAACAGTGAATTTTGAGCAACACTGGGTGTAGGGGGCACACCAAATGAGAGAGAAATAAACATTTATCAAAGCTTACAGGTTGTATCTGAACAACAGTACACGTCTGACAAAGTGTGAGAAGAGAGAAAACGAAGGATTCTGGGAGCCGTCAATTCACAGGGGAAGAAGGTCACAAGGATGTGGCGCACGTGTGCGATACTCACTCTCCGTCTCCTGTTTGAGAGCGCTCTCTTTCCGAGGAAGCGTAGCTGGCAGCCAGTTAGGTGGCAGGCGTCGAAGACAGAGACACGTTAGCTGAACATTAGCCACACGTTAGCCGAATGCTAGCAAAACGTTAGCCACGGTTTGCTGCAGTCTGCGCCAGGTTAGTTGCAGAGATTAGTCTCGCAAGTTAAACAGTAACATGCAACACATTTCTGAACTAATATGTGGAGAGAATTTATGGGAAAACAAACATTTTGTTTTCGTGGTAAAGCTTCCTAAGGCCGTGGGTGAGGGGGGGGGGGGTGCATCTGACAAGACTGAATGAGGGATTCTGTGTTTCACCACCCTGGCATGAACTCCAACACAGGAGTGCTGATGCCAGGACAAGAGCTCCTTACCTTTTACGGCCACTAAACACATTATCATTCCGAGTATAATTCATATCATCTGAGTGCACGTACTCTCACACACAGAGCAATGAATTTGCAGGTTTCATTAACGTTTTTACCATGGATTCAATTTCTCTGTATTCAACGTGACTCTTGCTAAAAAAGTGATGAGAAATGCAAAGGTTATTGATCAGGGTGACACACACAATGGCACCTGAACCAGTAAGGGAGGGATGCAATGGGCAATAAGGAGGAAGTACACACACCACACAGAAATCTCACCAAACTTCTTCCCTTCCTTGCTCGTGCCCGTCATTTTGATCTTTGCCACTTCAAAGAAATCCTTAATTTCTCGCTCATACAATCTGGTCATGTAATCGACGTACGTCTGGAAAAGAGCAATAAGAAATGAGCAGGTCATGTGACTGAGTGTGTTTATTGTGTGTGTGATTGTCACCTGTAGACATATCTAAGTCGCAGATGTGTGTCTGTCTGCGTGGTCTTCACATGTTTAAGGTTCCATTAGACCATGCAAACAGACATGCAGATGGTGACAATGACGACAGCTGCAGAGAGCTCTCACCCCCATGAGGCCCTCGTACTTCTCTCGTTGCGTGTTCTTGAGCCACTCCATGAGCTTGGCATAGCGCAGCAGGTCACGGTGAAGGGGGCTGTGCTTGGGCAGCATGAGCTCCATCGAGTGCTGGCTCAGGCTGGAGCTCTGGTCATAGCCCTGGGCACAGCGGGGATGTGTGTGGTGTCACTCAGTGCTGGACACACACGCACGTACACACACTGGCAAGCAGGCAGACAAACCTACACAACATGGGCGACACAATATATCTAGAATGGCAGCCGTTAGGAAGGAGGAAATGCTGTCCTTCAAAAAGTACATTAGTTCCTTATGTTATGAACTTTCTCAACAGTATACAGCAATTCCTCAGTATCCGAACCCTTTAATATAACAGCTCTTAAAAATGAATACCTATATATCGGTATCCCACGTGAAACATTTGCTATAATGAATTCTTATTCAAAGGTTATCCGTGGTAAAAAAATCAAAATATTAACACAAATAACGTGGTGTACTGTAATAAAAATAAAAACTGTATGTATTGTAATAAACTGTACTGTGTACCGTTACAAATTTATCCGAAAGGAAGTTCAAAACAGACGTGCCCGCGTTGGTGTCTTCAGCTTTTCCTGCTGGTTTTGCTTTGTCTGACTGCGTTTGCACCACCACATTCACTGTGATTTAAGCTGTGTAATTTAGCTGGATGCCCATCGGTCCCTCGGAGGGCAACCAAAAATCTATCTTGTGCCGGACAAGAGAACTTTAAAAGAAGTTTTAGAGCATGTAAATGGAATGACCTCAATAATTATGGAACATGGCAGTGACATGAACAGGAGCCTTACTTTCAACAACACAACTGAAGATGGTGTCACAGGTTATAAAGAGATTTACGTAAAACAATTAGATAAAGGCAAAGTTCTATACAGAATTTTTCTTCACCCTGACACCTTTGATGAAGAAAACCGATGCAGCTGCCGCCCTCCATGCCACCAACCTCTCTTGTTCACTTTATTCCTTGAGTTGCCAATAAAAGTTGTTAACCTTGTTTGATTATTATCTGCAAAGTGTTTGACTAAATTATATTCTTTAATAAACCTATAAATGCTAGTGGTGGCACAACATGAAACTTCCTGTACTTTACCACACATTATAAACATGCAAATTATTCACATTATTTTATAAATAGGTAACTGGTGTTTAGAGTGTTTTATGCTGAAATCACGTGCTGATAGTTATATCGGTGTTTTCAGATGAGCATTATTTCCCCCCCCCCCATTTAAAACTGTGGGAAACAGGTACTTGGTATACGATGCGGTTTCACTGGCAAATAAGATTCGGATACAGAGGGATTACTGTAATTTAAACCAATATGATGCTGTAAGCCTGGACGAAGCAGAAACTGTCTCCGTTGGTGACCTCACAAAAACCTGCACCACACACTACCACTGTCCAATCGACAAGGACAAGACCTTGTCTTGGTCACTGAGGAAGGCTCAAGGTTAGAGGATAATGCAACTTGCAATGCAGCTGGATGAATCCAGATCTCCAGTCAACACGACAGCTGTGAGATCTGGGGTCAGACGGCTGTCACGTTAGTGGGGGTCCAGGGCCACAGAGCAGCACTCTGAAGGTTAATGTAGTGAGCAAGGGCAGGTGCTCTGGATGATGGGCGTACTCACAGGAAGTGACAGATAGGAGGCCCTATAGAACTGAGGAAGGGTCATTCTGAAGTGGCTGAAGTGGTTGAACTGAGAGAACAGCAGCAGGTAGGTTGAGTGAAACAGGAGAGTGTGCATTAACAAAGAGCCAGTAAAATACTACGCTGAGCTTCCCGTCGAGGATACCTGATGAACAAACACGTTGTTGAGGTGGTTAGTGAGTCTGCGGGCAAAGGTGTCTCTGAGCTCCGCAAAGAGCTGCTGCTGTTGCTTCACGGCAAGCAGTCGGTCGTGGCCTGCAGGAGAGCAGAAGTGAAGATCGACCGTTCAGCTGTGGCTGTACGTACAGACACACATAGAGGTGTACAGAGCACCAAGCAAGAGACAGGAGCCAGTTTCATACCAGCATACACACACCTGGTCTCAGGGCTACATTCATGCACTGCAGCAGTGCCTCTGAGGCGTTGATACAGGCCTCGATGCCCTTAGGGGAGGACAGGTCCCCCTCCTGCAGAGCACGGATGTGTCCCTTCGAGAGATCCATGTAGTTCTGGGCACAGAGAGGCTGTGTGAGAAGGTCTGGAATGCCCAACACCCAAAAAACAGTCTATTTTTTAAGAGAGTTCTCACTTACCACCAGGAACTCGATCTCGTCCAGCAGACGCACATTGTTGGTGCTGCTCAGCTGGATGAGGCGGTTGCTCTGGGAGATCTGGTCCATCTGCTCTTTGACGCTCTGCAGCATCTCTTCATAGCTGCTCAGCTTGCCTTCGATGGTGTCCACCTCAGCCAGGGCCTCGTCCAGCAGTTGCATCAAAATGTTCACCTGCTTCTCCGATGCCATGATGGACTGGATGTTTGCCTGACGGAGAGCCAAGAAACATTAATATACAGGTGCTGTATGGCTCTTCATTTTACTACAGCCTGATGAGGAAGTTCACCCAGGTCCATCCAACTGCACACGGTCACCCACAAGTCAGCTTAGCTTTACAGCTGATAAATGAACAACTTATCGTGTTGAATTTTTAGAGTTATACAGGTCTTGTATTTTGATCCAGTATTCGGTAAATCTCTTCTACTTTGTCCCCATAAACTATATGGACTAACAAATGGCATCTTCCATGTTCTTAATGTGCTAATTGAAATTGAAATGTTTGAAAAGAACTATAAAAATGATACAGGAAAAATTTGCTTTTATTTAAACACAAATTACTCTTGGTTTGAAATGTTAGTTTTGCTGCTACTGCTACTGTAGAGTTGCAAGTGAACATTTAATTGCAGAACAGTTATAGAAAGTGAATCATTTTTTGTTCATTAATTTTAACTGATGTCAAACAATATTGCAAATGCACTGGAGTGTGATGTCAGCAGTGGCAGTACATAGATTTTTTTTCATAATTCAGGCAAATGAAATAAATAGGAAATGAACCATTTCCCTATTCTAAAAATGCTTGCACCCAGGGTACTGCTACGGTGAATGTTCTTCTGTAAAACTATTATAACAAACCCCCGAGTACAGCTTCAGTGAACTTATTTGCCCTTTATTAAAGTTTAATAGTGAATGTAACTTTTCTATACTGGAGCCACATTTATACTGTTCAGCGCTCTGAGTCACTGTGTGAGAAGGCGTGCTCTATAAAAATAAACTGAATTGAATTTACTATAAAACTACTTTAAAATTAGGAAAAGGGTTACCTGGGGTGCAGAATTTTGGGTCCACTCCAGCTCAACAGTGTTTATGTGGCCTGCTTCTGTCCTACTCACCCCATCCAGAACCTGAAGCTCACTGGAGAGCTTCTCGGCAAAGGCCTCTGCATTCGAGATGGCGTACTCGCACACTGCCATCATGCTCTCAATGTCCTGCTCCTCTCGGGCGTTCAGCTCCTGATAGTCGTCCAGCGCATCCTCGTCTCCCCCCGTCACACTCTGGCTCTCCCCACTTGGAACAGACTCTGCGGGGAAGACAGGACACGCGCCTGAGACTCAGACGACACTCACTCATTGTGGACACACTTTACAGAGAGCAACAGACAAAATGCTTTCTTACTCCTAAAGGAAATGTGAAAATGCTGATATCAGGAAACTGACTTTACACACAACATGGTCAATGAATTGACAGCAGAACCTTAATTCACACAACAGTCACCACCGCATCAACAGACCATCCCAAACACCAGCTCAAACTCACTTACATCCATCACCTACAGTCACTCGACAGGCCTATCCAAACCTCCCACGACTGTCACACTTCAGAGCCACTTCAAAGTGCAACAAAAAAGACACAATCCACAGCTCCACAGAAATTAATGAGAGTCATGAAGACTTTCATAAAAGATGGATCAAAACACTGAGTATGAAAGAAAACAGGCAGGAAAAGGAAACAGTGAAGCATTACCAACCTTCAGTTTTAGGAAGCTCTGGCAGGTAAGTGGATAGGGGAGAAGAGCAAAGAACAGAACCTGTTACATGTACAAGTAGGCACATCAAGCTCTTAGAAGACTAGACAGAAACTTACACATAGAGGGGGTCACATCAAGCTCTTAGAAGACTAGACAAACTTTTGCACATAGAGGTGGTCACATCACGCTCTTAGAAGACTAGACAGAAAATGTGAAACACAGAGGTGGTCACATCCAGCTCTTAGAAGACTAAAGTTGCACACCCAGGACGGAAAACTATTAGTGTCCAACCAATTTGCACAAAGGTACTAGGCAGACCATGGTGTTAAATGAAGGCCACCTACCTTCGAGTAGCTGGGAACTGACGTTGACAAACTCAACCTTCTTTCTCAGATACCTCTGGTTGAGCTTCCAGATGCAAGAGATGAAGGAGTTCTTCTCAGCTGTGCTGCTGGCCACCCACTTGTAGACTTTGTCGAAATGGAGGTCAAACTCCGGGTTCTCCTGTGAAAAGAAG
Organism: Arapaima gigas; assembly: GCA_900497675.1. Taxonomy (NCBI): domain Eukaryota; kingdom Metazoa; phylum Chordata; class Actinopteri; order Osteoglossiformes; family Osteoglossidae; genus Arapaima; species Arapaima gigas. Next base: position 71,476 of record UFQX01000968.1, read on the forward strand.
ATTAAATGCAGAAGAGTCAGCTAGGAGCCATGAGCCATCTCAGAATAAATGATAACAGTGTTAGTCATTCATTTATTTTATATAGCAGCTGTCTAGGTCTCACAGGACAGAAAAAGGTCAACCAATCAATCAAGAGTAAACCACTGAGTTTAAGAAGCACTGAGAAGGAGAAGGAGATCATCTTGCAACTACTTATCGCTTTCTCTGTTTAGTCTACGTGATGGGAATCAGTAAAAACATGGTCAGCCTCTTTAACGGAACCATCACAAAAGAGATCTTTAATCGAAATCCATGAGGGTCCCAACACATAGCCTGGTGTCAGTGATGGGGGATAAAGAGATGGTCACAAAAGCCTAAGACTGTACACGTAGTGTACTAGAAAGAACAGCTTTCTTACTTGTGTTTGATTCAGTAGATTATGATGGAATCTAGTACAAACCTCTCTCGTATAATGAGTATAATTTATTCGTGAAACTCTGCTCTTAAAGTGAATTTGTGTAAATTGACGGTACATTAACACCATTTTAAATGAGGAAATTAAATAATGGGCTTCTGAGCCACAAAAAGTTTGTTAATTTTTTTTTCACCAAACAAACAATTAAAAATTACTGCCTTTTAAAAAGAGAGAAAATTTAATTCCAAACCAAGTTCATAATACCAGCACTGCTTTAAATCCAAGCTTAAGACCCACATTTTAAGTTCTTTACACACAACGCATTTGTCTGCTCCTTTTTCCTCTTCCTTTTCCCTCAAAACTTGTTTTGCTGTTATTTCCTGTTTTTGTTGTTTTATTCTGTAGTTCTTAGGTGTGCAGCATGTAGTGCTGGTGCCTCACAAGCTACCCGTACATGAGTCCAAATGATCTGTTTTTAAAGTATTTGTGTTGTCATTTGCAATAAACAAATAGCAATCAAATCAGATTCATAAGTGATGAAGCCACACAGACAGTGCCCTGTCTCCCAGTTTGCAATGGCCATGTACTGAGGAAGTGTGTTTGGCAGAAACTGCTTCATTCCTTGTGTGCATAGAAGAAACAGCAAGTTTGGACAGGGACTTTGGGGGAAAACTTATTTTGTGTGTGAAAAGGCGCTAGAGACTGTCAGTAAGCAACCCACATGTATAAGGAATCTTGATGCCTTCCATCGCTGTGAGTCTATGTCAGGTGCGTCTGTGACCCTTTTTCCTTGTGCATGAACTAAGACTGTCCATAACCACCTCTGGATGTCATTTTACAATGAAGTTTCTTCCACACTCATGACATCCTTAGGCTCTCGTCCCTCAATGACTCGTAAAGCATGACTGGCATATCGTACCGCATGGAGAAGTGCAAAAAAGTCATTTGTAATCATATCGCCTTTCAAGGCAATTCTAAGTGCTTTATCACAAGATTTTAAAGTACTAGGTACAGCTTTCCTTTACCATTTTAGCTTCTTTTAGCTCTTTACATTTAATCATTTTCCCCAAAGCAACTTTCTTTGTGATATACTACAATGATTTACCCATTTGTACAGGTGAGTAATTGTTTTGCTGCAGTGATTCAATACAAGTACCTTCCTCAGCTGTAGTACAGCAGGAGGTGAGACTCAAACCTGGGTCCTTTAAATCTAAGGCAGCGGCTCTAACCACCACTTCGGCTGTTGTCACAATGACAAATTTGCCTACAACATGTGATGCCAATGAAATCAAGGACAACGCCAAAAGGCAAGACCTGAACCAGCACAGTCAAGCAGTGGGTTCCTGGAAAAAACAATCATGCTCTCTCACCTTATTAGCATCTTTGGCATCCACCTCTGTGAGATCCCTCAGTTCCCAGGCCAGCTGCCGCTTGTAGAAATCTCCCTTGTCCGACTTCTTCACCTTCACCACTTTCACCTGAATGGGCCGCTCCGTCGTAACTGAACAGGAATACGACACTTTCAGCTAAAAATGCTGCTCCTGGCTACAACTGCACAATGGGGGTTCATGACAATGTGTGGCACTGTACTGCCTCTAGGGTCATCTCCTAGGACTTATCTGATACATCACACTAACAGGGGCTCACCTGTGGCACACAGGAAGCAGTTCTTCTTCTTCTTCCCAGCCTTGCAGACATTCACAATTCCCAGCAGCCGCTCATCGTTGGGGGTGAAGATGTCCCTCTGCAATGCGTGCTTGATGGCCGTCATGTTGCTCCCTGCCAAAGACAAATAAATATTATCTACTCATTATCTGCTACGTGGGCTCACCGTTCAAGAACATAAAACCAATCTGGAAAAACATGCAAATATTAGAACATTAATACTACGAGTAATCAGTTGCAATAAATCCAAATGTATTTATGGACAGGAGTGATCCTTAGCTCCCATTAGACTCTTAAAGGGGTGTGTGGCCTTGAAAAGCTGAAGCATTTCTGCAGCACAGGGGTAACTTCACACTGAACCCTACAGATATACACAGACCGATAATGAAGTATTACTGCTTGTTCTGCGTGCCTCAACTGCTCTTTTAAAGAATTACAATTACACAGACGTTCATGGAAATATGATTATGAAGCTGCAAGGAAACGTGATGCAGTCTTATAATAATCAAAATCTCATTTTACAAGCAGGCAGACACACACACACACACACACACACACACACACACACACACACACACACAGCAAGTGGAATTAAAAGTGTCCAGTCCGGCAGAAAGAAATGTCTTTTGAATGTAGGAACAAACTCAGAGGAAACCCACGTGAACACATGGAGAAAACGCAGACTCCACACACGGAGCCAGGTTTGAATCCATATCAACAACCCAAGACCTGCGAGGCACCATTTCTGCCTGTAGGGTTTGCTCCCACAGTCCAAAGACGTGTTACTGTAGGGAGTTTACGTCAGTGTATCTAACACTGTAAGTCACTTTGGACAAAGGTGTCATCTGAAGAGTAGTTATTACTCACCGTACGTCTCTTTGCAGAAAATACGCCCCGTACAAACAAACAAACAAACAAACACAGTCAGTCTTCGGGGGAAACAGCTCACACCACACTACTTACCCCGAAAGCTACTATCACACGCAGAGTGTTTATACTCGGGCTGTTTTCAGTTCCATGTAAACAAAACCCGCCAACACCCCGTTTTGACACAAAGTCGTCCGTTCCGGCTCGCGGAACGGCGCTTCCGCACTGCCACTTCCTGTTTCCGTCAAAAAGCGGAAGTCGCGTGACGCAGGGTGGCGCGCCCACCCTCGTCCTGAAAAATACAGTTGCGACCGTTATTAACGTTTTTCTTACCTTTTAATGTAACGACGTTAGTCAGTATGTGTATCTTAATAAATATATGCATCATTCTTGGTAACTGTCATATTCACATGCAAAAAAGGTCAAATGCTAAACCCAGTATTACCCTTTTGAAAAGGGAATTAGAACAAAAAACCTACTAAAAAGCACTTGAATTCATGTATTACTCAGCACCTAAGAACCATATGAACATGTAGTGTACTGAGCATTTGTAAGATTAAAGAAAAAAAGAGATCTGAATTAGACCACATGACTAATAATTTGATGTTCATTTCTTTTTGAATCGCCCTGTATATTAAGTCTTTACAACATGTAAAAAATAAGAAAGAAAGGTGCACAGTCAAAATGTTTCAACTGTGTAGTTTATTTTAAATGTAATTGTAAACCCTGACTTTTTTGCTATTCCGTTTTATTATTTCTTTTCATTTATTTTGTATGATGTGATTAGGACGGTAAGAATGTCCTTACACAGTGTTAAGCTGTACTGTTGTGATCATGTATACTTAGTTATGACTGTCATTACTGTGATTTAGAGAGAGAAAAGGGACCACTGTGTGTCACCAGAGCCCTGCTGTAGGGAGTATGAAGTTTAGTGTGAATGAAGACTCGCAGATTGCTTCCATATTGCAGAGTACAGCTGGGAAGGAGCACGACACACAGTCCTCTTCACCGGTGAACAGCTCACTCATCCATTCTCTCACAAACACCAACAGTCTACAGGTAGTCCCCTCCGCTACCCCTACACTACAGTTCTCATTTCAGTTCTTCATGTATTTGTACCATTTCAGTTTTACCTGTTTTTACTGGGGCATAGTTAAATGTACCTGGCATTTTAAGCAGGAATCTACGTTATTCTTGAATAAAAAGCAGTTGCCAAATCAATTACACTGGAAAAGCAGCAAAATAACATTCAGATAAGTGACCAGACAGAGGTGCATAAATAAACAGATGGCTCATTCCATAAAAGGGGACACATTAAATTGCCAGACTGAAAATGGGGTAAAAGTTCAGGGCAAAACCGAAAGAGATTCTTCCACCTTTCCTTGGCCTCCTCATAGCTTTGTTTTTAAAATTTACCTGCATCCCACCTCTACTCCTTTACAGACCAGGATGTTCCTCCTGATCCACAGCTGATGTTCCATAACTCAAATAACCAACCCTGATGTCACCTTCTCTTGGTCAAAACTGACCAGAATGAGAAGGACGTTCCTGTCCTCAGCCAAGAATGTCAGGCTACTCCTTTGGATAAGGTGTAAAATCCAGACAGCTCCCCATTCATCTTTTCCTCTCTGATTCCTGGCTCTTCCTCCCTTTAACCTCTCAGTGTCTTTCAGAGCCTTTCTGAGGGCAGATGATCACATCCCACTTCTTCAGTACCCATGAGATGATTCATCCCCCCAAACTCCCCCCCCCACACACACCTTCTTCCCAGGCCTGATGCCCTCCAAGCACATGAGTGACCTCTGAACCCCTGAACTCATAGGCCCTTTTATTGCAGTTATGTGTTACAGAGGCGTCATCTCAGGCTGTGCTTCTAACCAGAAGCAGGCTGTGCTTTCTATTGAAACATGTTCTGACACACAGTTTGTGCCTGTCAATAATTCTGAATGTCAGGGGTGTTCTGTCTACCACTGCGCAGTAAGTGTTGATGTGTGACAAGTCCCTGCGTCAACAGAAGTCACAGCTTGACTCAGCAGACAGACATCAGTGGCGCTGCTTTCGTCTGTCCACAGAGAGGAAGAGCACTGTCAGTCACAGCAGCACTGCGTCACTCCTCCATTTCCACAGTCCAAACTCCACAAACACAGTTACAAACAGGCCCCTTCTGTGTACGTGTGTACATGTTAAATCATCATCTAGATCTAGCTTTCGATGAGGATCCAAAACTGCTTGGTTAACTACTCTTACATGTTTGGCAAAAAATGTCTTTTATTTCAATGGTCCACACCAGAAACCCCCTTTATTAACATGTTGTTGATTCAGTAAGTTTCTTCCCATAGGAAGGTTAACATTCGCCCCGAAAGCCTTGTGTTGTTACCTTTCATCCTCACACTGTGCTGTGTGTCTGTGTGTTTTAATTTTCCTTAAATGATGTGACTGAGCCGCTCTGATGGTAAATACTGCGGCTGTGGAGTTTGGCGAGGAGAATGAAGACAGAAGGAGGGTTTATTGATGCGAGACAGCAGGAGGAGGTTGGAGACAGGAAGGATCTCTTATGGATCTTTAGCTTTTTTGCCTGAGGACCCTCAGTCTTCTAAAATGGCCACCACCCCCTCGCCCCACCTTTTTCACCCACAGAGATCGTACCGACCGCACTACAGACATAGACAGTCCCCTTAACCACTGAACTGATTTCCCAACAATTCTTATTCAGATTAAAACTATTTCAGGTAACCCCGCCCCGGTGCCCGAGTGCCGTGGGAAGCGATAATATTACACCGCCTGCACGTCCGCTGTAACTGGAAAGGTGCCCCAGTCCCTGGAGACGCCTCAAACAGCAAAGGGAATCCAGGTTGTCTGCTTGTCTTCAGTGTGTGAGGAGGCGTGTGTGTAGCTGCCAGCCGGTGTACGCAGCACGTGCGGCAGCGTGTGCGTCTCTGAGTCGCCGTGTGAAAAGCACTCAGCCTTCCCGTTAATGAGCGAGATGATGCTCTGCAGCCGGGAACATCGGTTCTGTGTCCCTGAGGCCCGCTGAGCCGCCGCTTGTTAACATGTCCCCTGTCAGTGACACGGTCCCCGACCCCCCGTGATGCAGGTTGTGTGACAGAGAACAGCCCTTCACACTCCAGGCGGGAGTTACTTCCTGCCTTTCTAGGCCAATTGTTCCAAGCGGGAGAAAAGTCGACACTATCTGGCTCGGTGGACCTGCTCTGCCACCGTAAATTGGTTTACTGTGGTCGCACACCATGTCGCTTCCAGCAGCAGCCCTGGAACACAGAGCCGGCAGAAGTAAAACCGCACAAGGAATGAAATCGGCGTTCAGATAATCATCTTAAAGCTGATAAGTTTCTCATCTGACGTTTTCAGCGATGAACATCATTAACTGCCATTTTGTGTAAGAACTCATTACAAACAACAAATCCCATCGTTTTGAGTGTGAATGCAGGTCATGTGGAGCTGCCGCCATCATTGGTTTGAATCCCACCCCCTGCTGTTGTCCTCTTGCTGGTACAGCTGCTTACCCTCCTTTGGTACAGTAAAACAGTGTAAATGAGTGTATTTTTAGTGTATCGTGGTCTGGAAAAAAAGGTGCTTTTCATTCTTCCTCGTACGTCTGTGGAAGTTCAGAATGGCAACAAAATGAGCCTGGAATCTAAGTCAGTAGATCAGTGTAAGCAGCCTGATGTCAGAACAAAAACACGATGGGAAAGTCGGCGCCAAGGTAGCGGATGGAATTCGGAACAAACGTGAACTTTTTGCTTTCAGAAGCGCAGCCTCACGCTGAGGACGGGACGGTCACTGGCCGTCCCTGGGCTCTAGGTGGCAGTAACAGGCCAGTCACAGCAGACCTGCAGCAAAGCCACCTGATGATTGTTCTCCGTGCTCTCTGTCTGCTCCCTTTCCTGCACTGGCCTTTTCCATAAGACATTTTGTGTGACAATATTGTCATTTTGCGATGCAACAATTTGGGCGGCGCAGTGGAAATTGTGATCTGCGCTCGCTGGTGATTATCTTATAATAGTCCTTTGTTGTCAGTCCTTCTCATGATATTTACTGACTTGACGCTGCTGTGCTCAGTGGGTCATTATGGATACTTTGGTTTGACTGGCGTTGTAATGGAGGCCTCTTTTCAGTGCGTTATTTTTCTCTAACTATATTCATGACTAATGTTTTAATCTGCTGGGCTATTATCATCTTTTCACCCGGCCGGACTGAGGGATCTATTCAATGTGTCCCTTTATGCACAATGTGACAGACCCCAACCCCCCCCCCCCCCCCCCCCCCCCCCCCCCCCCCCCGGGCCCCACTTCTGTTCCACATCCATGTTTCTGTGAACAGCTCAGGCTGCCAGCCTCCTTCTCCCCTCAGGTCCCAGCAGACAAATACTCTTTGAGATGAGGGGACCATCTGTAGACACCGTGAAGGTGCTCGGGAAGGACGGCGCCATAATTTTGTGTTCCCAAGATGCCTCGTGGGAGGCGGTTCTGCTTTTTCACAACATGAATCCATTTGCTGTGGCATCTTGTCAGATGTTAGCGGAGCTGTTCCACTGAATGTGTTAACTGACCGTCTGGTTTGGTAGCTCTGGATAAGATGAGTTTGGTGTCATTTGTTTCACTGGTTCTGTGAGCGTTGTTAAGCCTGGGTGAATGAGCGTAACCCCTTGCGGAAAAGACATGTCCCCTGCACGTGCGTTACAGTACCTACAGGCACACGCTCGTGTGGCTGTGGCATTATTTCTTCAGCCCTTTTTCATGGAGACTTACAGTATTACAGTTCTGTACTCGAAACTACACACATTAGGGTCAGCGGGCTCCCCAAAACTAAGTAAAAACCTCCACGCTACACTTTGACCGAGAAGCGAGTGTACAGCTTACAGTTGTTTACCATGGTGCCTAAAATGATTTACGTGCTTACATATCTCGGTAATAATTTAATTTTAAACCATTCTTTCAGCATTGAACTAAGAATTAGTGACCTGTGTCCATCCGCCCATAGAGTGTCATGACCTAGAGGGCCTGGAAAAGTGCTATTTGCTGCCCCCACGGCACCACCCAGATGAGTGATGAAGATGTTCTCTCCTTGTTGAGTGAGGACTCTGCGTGCGTGCGTTTGTGTGAATGAAATATAATGGATTTTCACTTAACTGTTATGTTGCTAGAGCATCATAATTTACTGTCAGATAAGCAACATTTAAGTGGCCGATACAGCAGGGTAAATTTTACCACATCAATTCAGGGTGAGCACCACGATCAAGGGTACCACACTTGAGGTGGGGATTCAAACCCGGAAAGTTGAGCTGGAAAACAACAGTCCTAAGCAGTACCTCCGTCGAGTAACTGCTGTGCTGTTTTTCTGATTTACACCGTCATATCGGGGCACTTTTACTCTCTGGAGAGTAAAATTGCACCTTATTATGACTATAAATTCAGTTTTGACTGTAGGAGAAACACAGGGCAGCTGTTTATAAGTGAAAAAGTGCATTTGTGAATATGGATTCCTTCAAATCAAGGCCAATTAAAAGGCCCGGCTGGATGGAGCCTGACTGCTCAGGTGGACCGGTGCTGACAGCAGCCGACGGCGTTGCGCGTGTGCTGGTTAAAAGGAAAAAGCCGCTGCAGCGCCGTCAGTTAAATGTCCGCTGTGGGGGAACAGGCAGGCCGACCCTTCGCCTTCGTCCATTAACTTACATTAACAGACGTGATTGACCACGAGTGCTGCTATTTTAGGGCTTAATTTCACTTTCCACTCCCGCCTGCTTTCGTGCGAGCGAAAGCACACATTCGAAAGATGCCAGAGGAAGCCGCTCTCATCTGCCGTGACGTTCCGTCGACAGGACGCGCTCCGCTGTCCCCGTGCGGCGTCACTAACGCTCGGCGGGTGACGGACGCGCAGCGTAAGGCCCCGTCGCCACAATGCTCCGGCCTCACCGGCGGGCACCGGGCTAGCCGCCCGGACCGGGGTGTTCAGGGAGGCCTTTCGTCTTTCACCGATCCCGTGTTGACATTCACACATGGTGGCAGTGCTGACAGCTATTCGGTCTTTAACACTCCACACGCTTTTCACTTCATCACGGGCTGTTACGTTCCACCCTGACATCTGCAACATGCCGTAAAACGTGTTAAAAAGTCCGCGGCTCTCGCCAAACACCACGGTACGGAGGTGAATGGCTCAGTGAACAGACGATAGCACAGGATACAAAGTTGTTGCACGTTTTATTCCTTTAATATGTTAAATTCAACAAACAACCAGTGACTGTGTGCGGATATAAACATTTTGCACGCAGTTTGTCCTGCAATCAGTTTTGTGTCCAGATTCTAATGTTTTTTTCGAAATATCCCACAGCACACGTGTACAATACTAACCTGTTCAATGAGAAACCGCCCCTAAATCACTCGGAAAGGTCACCGGTGACTGGATGGAATGTGGTCAATGGAAATGTGAGGCTTCCATCAACCAAAATGATGGGCACTTCAATGACAAATAACATTTCATATCATACAAAGGAGGAGGAAGAATGTGGGAACTTATTGTAGGTGGAGAAGAAGAGTCTGGGACTAGCTGTAGATGTGTAACCAGCTGTAGGTGGAGAAGAGTGTAGGAATGGCCAGATGTGAAGAAGATTGTCCAGCTGTTCCATACATCCCAAGGTTGTCACTCTGTTTCCAGGCAACACGGAGCAGCAGTGGAAAGTGAGGGTGGGTCTAATGTGCAAATCTGGCTAATTCCACACAGCCCTCGCCGGCCCATCCTGTTTGTCATCGTGGAACCACTCCTGGTTCACAGGGAGGAGGAGGAACAATGACATCTGTGACTGGGTGTGGTGAGTGAGCAAGTTCTGTCACTCGCTCCCGCTTCCCCTCTCGCTCACGTACAGAAGCAGCTTCTAGACTCTCGACGCATAAAATGAGCCGACTGTATGGAATTAGTCACTTTAATCGTACCATAAATGTGCCTTTTCAGCATCATTAGCAATGTGCAAACAAACCCCGTTAGAACCATGTGGCGTCCAGCACCCTGTCGCGGCCCTTACTGCAGCTCTTCAGCGGTGGAGATCAGGCCTCGCAGCGCAGGTCATTACGATGACCCAGCCGGAGTTTACGAGGCAACCGGGGGGGTACATGAGTCACTGGGCATCAGTGAGTGTTACCAGCGTTGGGGACCTTGATCAGGCTGAGCAAACCTCTTCCTGCTCCTACAGAAGGTTTACTGAGCCTGGCAGGCAGGCAACTGCTGCACCTTCACCGAACGCTATGATGTCACTGTCATATTTACAGGTCTCACAGGTGTCTACTGTACATTTACCTGTACCTCACGGCACAGTGCCTTGGCACTGGAGAAGAAGGTTCTTCACAGGTCATGAGAACAATTCCTACCAGCGCAGAAAGGCCTAGTTGAGATGCCAGATTAAACCTCTCTGGACAACCCTGGAGAAGGAGTTACAACCTTCTGCCAGGCAGTGCTGGTGCAGGATGGTACTGGGGGTGGGTGGCAAAAATATCACATGACACTGCAAAGTAGAAGCACACAAGATGCGGTACAGCCCTTCCGCACACTGACGGAACAACCACGTGAGCAGATGGACCGGAGTGAACAAAAGCAACGCCAAACACTGCATGTGGTCTTCAGGAGTCCACACCAGGTCAGCAGCCCTGAAGAGCACTGTCTAACTATCTTCACGATGGGACCGATGGCGTCCGCTCCAGGGCTGTGTGCATTTAACAGCCAAATGTATGAGATGAATCCTACAGCAACCTACAGACCTCCACCTACAAAGTCAGTTCTGTCAGCAGCACATTTCATACACTCATCAGTTTGCTGTGCTACATCATCACTGGTGCTGAATTCAACATCTCCTCCCTGACATTGCTAGGCACCTGCTTGTGTTACGAAACCTTATTTTTTTCATTTCGAATTACATTTTCTTCACTGCTTTATTTTGTAAAGTTTCTTCTGTTGCACCATGAAAATGGCCTGTGGTTCTATTTTTGCCCCCAGGTGGTAATAAAGCCCGGGTGTGGGGGTACAGTTTGTTGGGTCTAACAGAATTTTAACTAAGTGTATTTTTATTTTTATTTAACAGGGCTGGACAGACAGATTCGCGCCTCTTTGCTCTTCGATGATCAGGGTTAGCAACATTTTTCTGATGAGTCGGTCGATTCCGGGTGACCGTTACAGCGCAGTCCGCTTCTTCATACTCCCTGCAGGTCGCTGTCCTTCTCTACCACCTCGCTTTATTCTCCTGTGACGACTGAAGTGCGCAGAAACGGAAGAAGCTACATGGTGGCGTCTGATGTGTGAGAAGCTCAACGACGAGGTGGTGGTGAGTAGCGCATTTTCTTATTTTGAGTCCACGTGTTAACTTCAGTCAAACGTTGCTTTGTGTTATAAGACGGACACTGCTTCAGCTGATGTTCATAACGGATCCTCACTGCAGATAAACCAGGGGGATTAAGTTGGACTTCAACCCCAGATGTGGTTGTAAGCTGAGCTCCAAGTGTATCGAGGTGCAGTAACTTGGCCCCCGCTGGCGATGTGAACGATTCTGCCGGGCGGTGAGGAGATGGTGGGATGTACGGACGCAGGGGACACGGCCCCCGAAGTACCTGCGTCGGCACGCCGGGGGTCGAGAGCTCGGCGAGCGCCTTTCTCACCGTTCGTCTTCCCGTTTGCTCGCCACGAGGAGGTAATAACATGAGAGACTCGCCACACCGATATGGTTAATTACCCGACGGCGCGGCTCTGTCAGACGCGGGGGCTCTTTTCTCTCCTTCCCCTTCGGATTCGAGCAAATGAGACGGAGCGATTAAGAAAGATTCTGGGCATTTGATTAGGAAGCGAAAGCTCGAGTTTCTCTGGGTGCCGTAAGACGATAACCAGGAAATCCAATCGGTGTCATTATTTGTAATTGCGCGGCGGAGAAAAAAAAGGCGGCGTCGTGTTTTATCGCAGCCTCACCTGCCTGGCGGCGCGTCGCAGCCGCCTCGTGCCGACCTCATTAACCCCCGGCTGGGCGACGCCCGATTTACGGCCTGCGTGCGACCCGGCTCTTCGGTTGCTCTTGGGGCGAGCGGCGGCACGCTGCTGGGCCCGGCGCAGGAGCCCATTACCCGAGACGTGACGATCATTACGGGGCCATGATGTCGTTTTAATGCGCAGCTTCTGGGGCTCCGCAGGCCCGCCGTGTTCGCCTGCCGCCACTAAGGCTATTTATTAGCAAAGCGTGACGAGGGACAGGGGCTCGGTCCTCTCGCTCGCTTCCGCTGATTCACAGCCGCTCCGTCGCCCGATCGGCCGGCGGGCGCTTCGCCGAGGGTCTCGCGCAACAAACGCGGAACGGCTGCCGGTTCCAAGGGCTGCAAACCGCGGCTTTAGCGACGGAAAAACGTGCCCAAGTCCACCAGAGCTGCACGGCGCCGGAGCAGCAAATAAAAACCGGAACCGGACAGCGCGGCCGACCAAGGAAACCGCCGGCAGACCCCCGTGACCCGAGCGCGAAGCGCTGCAGGCAGCTTGTGTCGGAAAAAAGGGACCGGCCGAACGCTACGCGGTCGCTGTGGGTCACTTTGGAAAAGATCATCTGCTAAATGAATAAACATAATAGCGCTGGACAAATTATTTCAGTACATTAAGGAGTATTTTTACAGGACAGCAATTCCTGCGGCACCAGTGCTTTCTGTTCCCGCTGTTAACACGATTTGTCTTTAGCAATAACTTACATCATAGTTCAGACATTTATACGAGTATTCATTTTTCTTCGACGACAAACCCCTCGAGAAGATGGAACAAAGCGGCTCGTACGTTTTCGCGTTTTTCTTTTGCGTCTCGTGAAAATTGCGCGCGGGTTCTGTTAAGATGGACCCAAGGGGACATGACCCCGAAACCGAGGCACGCGAGGACGTTAAAACGCTGCCGCTTTTCTGCAGAAGTGTTTATCAGATGTTAATAATCGGATGTCAGTCTGGCTCTGTACATCGCGTCGGCAACGTCGGCGAGATGCTGGAGGAGGACTGGAGCCTCCAGCCACATGCCGGAATACGAGCAAAATGTTATTTCGTCGCCGTGTGGATATTTTCATCATGAGCTCAGGAAGATACAGAAAGGTTAATGCCGGTCTTCATGACAAGCTGGTTGCATTTTCCCCTCAGACGGATCGGGAAGAGATCTTTACATTCCGGAACACTTTACAGCACAACTTAATGCTATTTCAATCATTTATTTTCACTGAAGTCTAGCTCCTCAGTATGGAACTATGAAACACATCAGCCTCAAACACTCAGAACTTCTGGAAAAAATGTGAACCAGCCTGATGTTCCCCACAGTTAAACTGCACTTTCTGTGGATCAGGGTTCAAATCCTCCCTCTGCTACTCTATAATTGTTTTCTGTATATAGTTTAAATCTCAGCCGACAGCTGGGTGTGGGAACTGCACCACCTCTGAGCGGGTAGTGAAGATGCCCAGTCCATCAGCAGGACCTCACTGCCCACCATCCAGACCACCTACAAAAATCATCAGCACGGAGCCTCCATCCTGTCCACTGTCTATTTTCACTGTTGCCGTGTAGATGCTGTTGGGGTCCAACACCACCAGGTTCAGGAGTAGGTTCTTCCTACTGTCAGGCTGTTAAACTCTGGGCAGTACAGGGACTCATCACCACCACCACTGACCACCTCCTGCAGCATCAGAAACCCCAAAACCCTGTTTTCTTCTTTCTTGTACATCAGTATGAGTGGAGAACGATGTAAACCTTGAACCCCAGTGCCCTGCTGACCGATCACTCACTCTCCTAAAGAACAGTCAAGTCTTCTTCCCCGAAATTGGGCTGTTTATCGCACAGTCAACACCAGCAGAAAAGGGGACAAGCTGTCAGCTGAGCCAGGATGTGGCCTTACCTACGATGGGTCAGAGGTGTCACCTCCCGGTGTTCCACAAAGGTCATGGCACTGGTTTGGCTTCAGGTCTCTCCTACTGCAGGGAAAGGCAGAGGCGGTCGGAGTACGAAACGCCGCCCCCGTTTCCAGTAAAGTTGCCAGGACTCGGCATGACATCACGCCGCTCTCAGCAGAGAGACAAGCGTCACATGAATGACACCGTTTGCCGTGACGACGGCGTTTTTTTTTTTTTTGGCGCGAGACTGATGGCCAAGCGAGAGGAAGCAGTCGGAGGTGGAGAAGGAGGTGGGAGCTGTGAGGAAACCATCTCCTCTCGCTGCAGCCGCACCAAAGGTCAAGCTGAGGCCATCACGGAGCGATGTGAGGTCCTGCCCCAGACCCCCCCCCCCCACACACGTCATCCCGGTCCCGGGGGGGGTCCGGTCCTCCTGCTTCAGGGGGAGCACAATTATCCCGAATTCTCCGCAAACTCTCGGCTCCTCCGCCGGCCTCACGCACGCACACACACTCAGGTCCGGTGGAGAAATGAGGGGCGGGGCCTGTGCTGCTGCCCATCGCTGGGAAGTCAGGACAATTTTATTTGTGCTCAAGCTTTAATAGTGTTATTACATTATACACTGCAGCCCGAGGTCATTGGTGGGCAGCGCTGAGGCCTCTGGATTTATGTGTGTTACACTTCGAAAAATGACCTTTTTATTAGATTGGTTAGAAGTTGGGGTCACGTGACCCTCGACAAACGGAATTAGGGCAAGCGGGCCGGGGCGGGGCGGGCGGCTCAGAGGAGCAGCGTCACAGCGCGGTAGTGCGGTGACATTAAGGGCACCGTGATCTCTGATGTCTCGGGTGTTCCTCCCGCACCGTGCACGGGCACACGCACACACACACACACACACACACACACACACACACACAGGACAATATTTTCACTGCAGCCCATTACCACAACAGTCGTATTATTTAGATCTACTGTTACTGTTTATAATAAACCGTTTGGGACCATTTACTGCGCTGGATCATCAGGGTCTCGTAACCATCAGGGCCATCACACTGGCTGTGTGTCGTCTACACAACCAGCACACGCTCTCGCTCTCTCATCCTTCTGTCCCACCTTCTTCTGGAGACAGAACAGAACCGTCACGCGGCCGTTTCACCCCCTCAGTCGCTCTTTTATTCTCTCGTCTGTTTTACACGCCGTCAAATATTTTGGCACAGAGATTCACAGAATCGCTTCTGTCAGTCTGTGGTGTCACTCTGGAAAAAAAAGTCCTCTTTTAACCTCTACAGCCACAAAGGCAGAGACCCCCACCGTCCACCAAGAAGGAGTCCAACGCTTTGACCCCAGCCAGGGGCTTGTGAGCATCTCCACTGCCTGGGGCCTTTTGTGAGGAGATACTGCAGGACAGGAGAATGACCACCCCTGATCTAGAGGTGGGCTCCAGAACCCCAACTGTTGGATGGTGAGACCAGCTACATCTACCTGGTGCTTTACCACCTCCTGCACCAGCTTGGGCTCCTTCCCCCCTAAAGAGTTGGGTCCTGGTGACCCTGGTCCAGGCAAACGTTCTTATGGAGGTGTTTTTGGTAGACCCCAGAGACGTGGTCCCCGTGAGCTTCACAGAGAACATGATGCTTGCCTGGTCAAGTAGAGATTGTTTTTTTATTTCAAAAATAGAAGCAACAGTTTCGGTCTTGTGAACGTTATTCGTTTCACATCGTAAACATCCGTGAATCACGTGATCAAAATGTCTCCATCCAGGGGGGTCCCGGGCTGAGGAGGCGACGCCCGGGACCGGATGCCAACGTTACTGATGTATCTCAGTTCGCTGCCATCATTGTCGTGTGGAACTGTGACTTTTTCGCTGACGTCTTGTCATCACAGTGGTGATTTGACCCCCCACAAAGCGAACTTTGCACACAAATGAAGGGTTCGTGTGAGGGACGGGTGTGACGTGTCTCTCTGGGGTTTCTGTTCCTTCCTCCAAAAGCTCCTCCAGCATCTCCGCTGCAATCGGGTTTCCCTCAGAACCAGAACTGCTCTATCGCCCACAGTCCAGGGTCCGGTTTGAGCGCAACAGTCAGTGTCACACACCTCCTGATCTCCCACCGCAGTACGGGGGGGGGGGGGCTGGGCTCCACTGTTACCTGCCTGAGTGACGGATATCCCACGCGGTTCTCCGAGGGTCCTGGTGGTCTGTGGTGAACGACCTGCGGTCCAGGGTAGGGGAGGAGGGGAGGCGCCGCGCGCTCGTGACGCCCAGACGGGGGCGTGACCCCGCGCTCTATAAGGCCCCCCGCTGCGCGACGCCGCTCACTGCCCCACGCGGGAGGACTCGGCCGCCAGAGGAGCCCCGCACAGAGCCGGATGAACAGCGCTGAGTCCGCGTCCACCGCAGGGTCACCATGAGGCGCGTCCACAGCCCCGCGCTCCCGCTCCCGCTGCTGCTGCTGCTCGCGACCGCGACGCGCGCGTGCGCCGGTGAGAGAAACGTCCACAACTTATTAGACGTTAAATGTCCGTAAGTGCGAATTTAACGAGCATTTTTTCACCAAGAAGCTGCAGAACTTTCTACTTGTTCCGTGTGTAACGTCAATAACGACGGAACTCCGTTCGGTACGTATTTAATATCGGCGATGAAACGAATTCATCCTTATTCTGCCTTTAAAGAACATTTTTCTGCTCCATCTGGGTTTAACGATCCGTTTTACACTGGTGCCGTTTAAGACAAAACTATTAGTAAAATTCGCACTAACCAGTATACGGTGGCATGTGGTGGATTTTACCCATTTAGCGCGCGCTGGGAATCTTAACTAGTATTATTGCAGTCGTTATTAACTAGTAGCATTGCAGTGATTCTTAACTAGTCTCGTCACTGTAAGTCTCAGGTAGTACCATTACAACGACTTTTAACCAGTATTGTCACACTATGAGTCCAGGACTCATTGTTAACTAGCACTGTCACCGTGGTTATTGACTAGTACTATTTACAGGGGAATCCTGGGGCTCTGCTGGTTTCGGCCCCCCTGTGTGAAATGCCTGTGTGTGGCAGGGTGCGTCTCGCAGCGTCACACACCCTGGTGCCGAGGGGCTTCACGCTGGACACGCTCCACTCTGGTGTGTGTTTGGCTGCAGGGAAACACAGCCACCCCCTAGTGTGGGAACCCCCCGCCACGCTGGACCCACCGGCGGTCCTTCCTGGACCTCCTCTTATCGTTGTCCGTGATTACGGAGCTCCTGCCCACTCTGTCACAGTGACGTGTGGCTCACCACAGCGGGGGGGGGGGGGGGGGGGGGGGGAGGGCG
>UFQX01000968.1:91263-187699 GCA_900497675.1 Arapaima gigas
TTTTTAATCCCCCCCCCCCCCCCCAACGCGGCTGAGCACCGGAGCCTCTTCCCCTCCGCAGGCGTCACGCTGGCTTGGTGTTTCCAGCTGCCCGGCTGTGGAACCGCGGGACCTGGTGCTCGGCCGTCCTCCCGTTTGTCACGAAGTCCGGCTGCGAGTTCTCCACACCCCCGTTTGCTCCAGGGGACGTTTAAATCACATTATTGCATTTATCCTTTATTTACCCAGGTGAAGCGCCACCGAGCGCTTTTCTCAAGGGAACCGAACCGCTGCTAAACGAATCAAGTCGCAGCTCCTCCGAGCTCATCTCAGACATCACGACATATTTCCTCTGCGTCTTTCCATGTAGATCTTATCACTGGACAGGACAGATGGCTCACGAGTCACAGCATCGACGCAGGCAGCGGAGGAAGTCGGCGTCTCCTGCGCTCTGGAAGGAGACAAGCATAGGCGGAGGATATGATGATGAAAAATACGTTATGGGTGAAATGGCGGAGGGGAGGGTGTGCGGTAGAACCGCGGTTATTCGAGGGACCCCCGAGTGCTCGGACGTCGACCGGTCGAGCTTCGCGGACGGAGACGCTCGTGGCCGAGCGTGGAAGTAACGGCTTCCTCTCTCCTCAGGGCGACGTTCACGGACCAGGCGGCATCCAGAGCAGAGGCTACTTCCTGTACCGGGTTAGTCGCCGCCAACCGGCCGCCTTCTTTTCCGATCGACTGCCGCTTCACTAAACTAGCACGTTCTCACACTTCTTCCTCAACTTGTAGCCAAGAAACGGACGGAGATCGGCTACAGTGGTGTGAAAGGTTGGGTCTCCGCAGGATGCGTCCGACGCCGAGCCGCCGGACCCAGGAGGATCCTCAGTTACTCTCCACAACTGTTCTCTAGCGAGCCTGAATGTACATAAACACAAATAAATACATTTTGGTTTAAGTCCCCTTGCTGTAACTACAATCTGTCTTTTAAATTAAAAAGCATTGCAAAGTGTTTTTTTTTTTTTAATTTATTACAGTGGTTTCATTTCCAAAAAAAAAAATTTTAATCACAACCTGAAGATTACTGGCTGAAATCTGTCGTGGTGACTCAGTCCGATTTAATGCAGAATAGAGCAAATTTTCGCAAAGCGCTGCCCTGCTTTTTTTAGATTAGGCTCACAGAGAAGCTAAAAACTATGAACTATTTTCCAACACCTGCAGTCAAAAAACTGCAAACCTTCCCTGCTCAGTGCCAGCAAGACGCTTCCGCTCAGCAGAGACGGACTTTGCCCGCTCCTCGGCGTCGCCCCTTCCCCCGAAACACTCCTGCTCAGAAACGCTGCTCTTCTTCAGCTATTGGGCTACGTTCACAGCAAGAGGTCCAATCCCAGCCTCACCGCTAAACCGGGTTCCAGACACCTTGTGCGCACCACGTCCAGCAAGTAAAACCGACCCTAACTGCCCTCCGGCTCTTTTACATTAAACAGCAAATACTGGGCCTCCCAACAATCCGCTTGCCAGCATAAATTGAGATTTAGTGCAGTAATACACTTAACATATTTCTGTTATATGTGTCAATAATAGTTTATATTATTTCAGATACATTTAGTATTGATTTTATTTAATATACATGCATTATTTTTCTGCTGATGTTTAATAACCTCCATAAAATATCCCTACTGGGCTAGTAAAACACAGTGACCATCACATTAAGACCAAATCTTTTTTTTTTTAAGTTTTACACAGCTTTTGTTTTAGTGCCATTAATCTCTGAGGCCCACTGTGTGTGTGTGTGTGTGTGTGTTTGGACCTGGCAGTTTGTCAATAGATGAGCGCAGACCGTTACAACCCAGGAGGCACCGCGGAAGGGGGACTTTGGAGGACGATGACTCCCCGGATGGACGACCAGATGCAATAATGTGCACTAGACAGGCTGTTTCTCACACACAGCTCTCCGGGCGGCAGTGAAACAGCGTCTCTGTCACCGAGCAGGAAACCATGTGAAGCTCCAGCTCCAGGTGGTGCGTTTCAGGCCACCTTCCCAAGAGGAACCACAGAGTCCTTTCCGCTTTACTGTGGAGCAGAAAAAAGGACAGAAACCCGAACGTGATGATTTCTGAAAGGGATCTGCCAGAAGGAGGGTTAGCAGGAAAGCAGAACCTACTGAAAAATCATTCATCTCCTCTTCAAACTGTGCGCTACTTCACAGCGAGAACAAGAGATGAAACGTCGTGGTAGCGTTTGACTGGGATTCACTTATTCAGAGTAAACTTTGGAAAGACATTCACATAAAGGAATGATGCTCTGCAGTTCACATGGTGGCTTCATCCTCATCCTGGTTCACCTACAGGCACAATTCACTCACCTCAAAGAAACGTGGGGAGGGATGGTGAGGAAAGGAATATACTCAGGAGGGGTGTATGTCATCAAACGGCGAGGGGCAAACCCAACCACGTGGAGGGTTCGAGTGTTTCTGCAGAAGGGAAGCTGAAAACAGCTTCGAAAACCCCAAATACGCCCTGAGGTGCAGTGGCACTCATACAGACAAGTTCCTCTCCCTGTTTTGCCCCAGTTTCCTTTTCCATCCCTTCCACAGGCGGCGCTGCCCTTTTGGAACGATCACCACCATGTTCATTTACAACGTTCTTTACATTAAGACCACAATTTTTCACAAACTGTGTTAAATTCCCTAGTTTAGTCTTCACAGCTCCGTTAAGGGGGTGGTTCTCTATTCAGGCGGCTGCCGGGAAAATACCACAGCCAAACACCACTTCTGGTAAAAGCCGAGCTAACCGCTGGCAAGCAAACGTTACCCCCCGCGGCTCCTTACTAGGCCGGCGCGCAAACAGCAGGTGGCGCCAGCCGCCAGGAAGCAGAACGGAGTATCTGCTGCTTCCTCTGCTTGATCCTCAAAGGGCGTCGATCAAATATTTTACTATTCTTAGTGTGTTAATCGGCGAGAACAGTTGTGTCGGTTGTGGCGTCACGGGGGAATTCTGTGTCCGTGCTGAATCAGGAACGCTGCCTAATCCGCACCGCTTTGTAGATACAAGCTAATGTAGACGAACGTAGCACTTATATTTGGAAATGTTCGTGTCAGGAACTTCCGAATGTACAACAAGAATTCAGAAGCACTTCCAGGCGCCACGCGCGGGCTGTCACCGACTGGGCAGGAAAGCGGCTTTTAACTTAGTAAACAACATACCGTTCGTTGCTACGTTTACTTGTGTACGTTTTGTATACAGAAGTGAGGGGTGCGTCTTTACTTTCTTGACTTCACAGAAATGACAGTAACCCGACGTTACGCTCATCGAAGTAGTTTCAAAATCCGCTAACGGCAAAGCTCTCAGTTGACAGGTCTCCATGTGCCTCTGACACACACAAACTGGGCGGAGCGCGGGAGTCGCTGCCGATTCGCGGTTAGCGTGAGAGTGCAGAGACGGAGGGCGCTGATTGGACACTCAGCTGTCAATCGTTTCGTGGCGCGCTCCTGTCATCACGTTGGGTTGAGGGGTGAGTTTGACCTGATTGGCGCCCTGCCAAGCGCGAGACCATCCCAAACCGGTTCCAGTGAAATAAATGTACACTTTACGACAGCAGCGAGCGAGTCGTTCCGCACAGTCGCCTCCTGTGTGCGCGTTAAACCTGCCTTCTATTTTCGGGGCTGGGGGCTGGGGGCTGGGGGCTGGGGGCTGGGGGGATTAAGTCCGGCTGTTTCCGCGCGCGTCGCGCGCCCTTTCCGAGCCCAGTGACTACGGTCTCACGCGCGCGCGCTCGATACACGGAGCCCCGCCAGCGTGCGCGCCGCCGCCGTGGGCACTGCGCATGCGCGCGCGCGAGGCCAGGCCTGGTGTTTTTCTGACTAAGTCGGCCGAGCGCGGCCATCTCGAACCGAGCGGCGCGGACCGAAGGGCTCTCGGCGGCGGTCCCCGGAGCTCCAGCGGCGCCTCCACAGCGAGCCGCGGGAAGCCGGAGTGGCGGCGCGGCAGCACAGGGCTCGGCGCAGGGAGCGGCGGTGGACACAGGCGCTTTTGGCCGAAGGGAGAGACGGAGGCCTGGTGACCCACATTCGCGGAGGGAAGTCTGACGAGGAGCAGAGCGGAGAGCCGGTGCGGAGAGCAGAGGAGGTCGGTGCCCCGCTGCGCGCCTTCGTTTCGCCTGGTTCTGGTTCTGGTTCTGGTTCTGGTTCTGGTTCTGGACGGCAGTGCTCTGCGTGTGTGTGTGTGTGTGTGGGAGGCAACGGTTCGCGTTTTTGCTCGTTATTAGTGGGTCTGCCATGTGTATGACTGTATGCTATGTGCAGAAGTGTGTTTTTTCTGCAGGTCTTGGTGTGTATGCAGGTGCGCGTTTGTGTTTCAGTCTGTCTACACAGGCGTGTTTGTGTAAATGAACGTTTTTTTACATGCAGTATACGAGTTCTTCCTGTAGGAGGTGCTGTGAAAGCTGCCCGGTTTTGCGAATGATCGCTGTCTTGCCTGAGGGTTCACGCGCCTCTCTTTTACAGTCATTGTTTTGCCCGCAGCCAGTGTTGGTCTGTTTTTATGAGCAGTGACACTTGTCGAGTTTTACGCCGATGTCTGTTGTTTCTGCCTGTAGCTCGACGTTTTTCGATTGTACGGACAGCCATTGTTTTGTTTACAAACAATTGTTTTGCCTGACTGTTGACACCCCTCCATTTTACAAACGATCCTTGTTTTGCCTGCAGGACGATTCGCTTGTCTTCCGTTTTTACAACGTCAATGGATTTTACGAATGATGGTCGCTGTTTTTGCCTGTAGGTTGACGCTCCTTGATTTTTACAGGCAACCTTTTTCGTCTGCAGTTTGATGCTTGTTGATTTTATAAACCGCTGTAGTTTTGTCTGCGACTCGGCGTGCCTCAATTTTATGAACGGTGAAACTCGGTGACTTTACAGATGATGACTGTCATTTTGTTTGCAACCCAATACTTCTTCATTTCAGATTGTCGTTCGCCCCCATGCCAACAATCCTCACTTCTACAAATGAGGGTTGTTTTGCAACAGGCCGACACACCGTTCCTGATTGTCACAGTTTCTTCTGTATGTTGTGATTTCTGGTATCGGCAGGTTTGGCTTTAGCTAAATACATCCAGGAATCCAGCCTGACTAAACATCTAATTGTCTTGCATCAAGATACGATTTGTGTCAAAGTATAGGGAGTGTGTGGGATGCTCTTTACATGTATTTTACATGTGATGCCAAGTCTGTTTTCCCAAACAAATTAATTCACTCTAATGATGTTAACATGGCTTGAGAACTGACATTTTCTAAAGTTAATATTTTGAAACTGTTAGAATCAGACTTAGTCTAATTGTGTGTGTGTGTGTGTGTGTGTGTGTGTGTGTGTGAGAGAGAGATATACCTGAAGACTGGTGTAGCCCACTTTTTTTTTCTGGTGATAACCTGTGTGTTTTGCATAAAGTGGCCAGATTCTTTCTGACTGTCACCGTGTCACATTGTGGTCTTGTCACACAATGTAATGGTTTCAGAGACTTCTGGCATCTGCACCCCCCCCCCACACCCACACACACACACACTGCAGTTTGCACAGCAGCAGATTGAAAATGTGGTGATCACATCATTACTGATGGTAGCAGAGGGTTCCCTGGCCGCTCTGTAATGGTAGCCCCTGCCTTATGACCACAGCTTCGTGTTTGTGTTGCTCTGACTTTTGTGTGTTGCTGACTTTGTATCCAAGTGATTGTGTCTTGTGGTTTGTTTTGCGTTGGGCACGTTTCTTCCGACTAAACTTCAGCTTGTTTTGACATTCATCTTTTTTCAGAGAATCCCCCTCAGCTGATGTGTGGTAAACCCTGCAGACCTCTGGCTCACTCTGCTTGAGCTGGTGGCAGTCGTCTTCTGGGTGTTGTAAACATGGTATGCAGTGCGGTACACAATGGGTTATGGGTGTCTGCAACAACTGGCTCAACCAGGAGAGTCAACACCTTTCTGTGAGAAGGGTCAGTGAGGCCATGTCACCCTGCTGGTTGTTCACTGCAGGCTTCACTAGTGTGTTTAGCCCAAATATACCTGAGGATTCCATAGGTCAAGTTAATCTGTACCCGGGTACCAAAACACACGTGCGTTGTGTTCTTAGAACCTGCAGAAACACGCTGCAGCAGTGTGCTGAAGTCAGGTGCATGCTGAGCGGCAGATGTCCAGGACACATTTGGAGTGTGTGCAGCGTTTAGGGTGAGGAACCCACCTGTCGGGTACGCACCTGTGCGGCTTCACGTTCCCACCCTCCTCTGGCAGCAGTGACAGCGTCCATTTCGGCACAACAGCTGTGTGCCACTTTCTACTGTCAGCAGAAGCTTGTAAGTTCAGGTCTGGATTTTACCACGTTTGGATAGACAGAAGTAGCATGTGATTATCGGGCAACTGCTCAGGCTGCTATTTCACTTTCTGAAACCTGGTGGACTCTTTCGCTTTGACCGATGGGGTTGGAGAGCTGCTCTGTGCTCCTGCTTGTTTTACGAAAGGCTATGGAGAGTGTGTCACATTACTGTGGTTTCTATAGAAGCAGCCTTGTGTTTGTTCAGCTGTGT
Organism: Arapaima gigas; assembly: GCA_900497675.1. Taxonomy (NCBI): domain Eukaryota; kingdom Metazoa; phylum Chordata; class Actinopteri; order Osteoglossiformes; family Osteoglossidae; genus Arapaima; species Arapaima gigas. Next base: position 97,807 of record UFQX01000968.1, read on the forward strand.
GTGTAGGAGACTGTGACCATACTGAACCTCAGGACATTGTTAGGGGAGTAGTGTTTACACCATAGTGGGCATCTAGACACCTGAGATGTCTTCATGACATCTCATGACCACCATGATCATCATCTGACCACACAGCAGTGCTGAACCCATCGATGGCTTCTTGATCGATCACAGGTCCTTCAGCCTCTGTCCTTCTCCAAGCACTAATTCTCCAAAGTAGAAGTAGATGCCTCTTGACACCAAAGGACTCTTCTCCCTACTTCTCCAGGGTGTGCAGCATTGTGGTGCCTGTTGCTCCAGGTTATGGGTTTTGGAAAGAAGTGGCTCCCAAACAGCTATCCTTCCAGAAACAGGTGGTTTTGTGGAGGTAGCAACAGCTAGTTTCTGTAGTGATTGTGTCACCCAGGTGTTGATTCAATCATGTGGTCATTTGCAGGGCCATGTCGTGGTTTTTGGTATCTGTCCTTTTAGTGTCTGTACATTTTGGTGACTGCTGTTACTCCTTTTTGCGGCTGTCGTCTTTGCCACTATTCTTTTTTTTAATAATTGCTTTGACTCTTATCACACTGATATTTCAGCTTTCTTGTTGCACCTGTAGTTCAGGCGCTGACTGTGAAGCTCTGCTGGCCGCCTCCTGTCAGACACACATTTACCGACATGATGGTTGTCTCCCCTTACTGCTCATCTTAAAAACTCTCTCGGGCTCTGGCTGAAAATTGAGATTTATTGGTTTTTTTGTCCCCCACATTGGACTTTTTTGTCCACTTGCTATATTTGGCCATATCCTTTACTCAGACCCCTACTCAGGGTTCCTCTACAGATGTATGGAGGGACTGAACATGCATAAAAGAGAACATGTGCAGAATTGCTGGGTTCTAATGTGGTTTCACTGTGTGAGTTTTGATTCCCTCTTTGAGGAGCGGAACGGGTTCACTTAGTCTTCAACCCTGAAACATATTTCACTTCCTACTGACTAAGGCCTGTTAAAATATCAGTGCTAATAGTTGACAGAGCTGCAGTGGAATGAACCATTTATTTTCTCGATGTTGATGTTGGTTCTCACCACAGCTTCGGTGTTCACGTTTTTCTCCTGTTTAGAGTGATGTATAAGTGCTAGTTTCCAAGTTCACAGGAGGACACGGACGAACCTGCCAGCTGGCTTTGCCTCTGAGGTCTATGTCCAGAGACGTTTGGCTTCGGACGCCGAAGAATGGTCATGACAACGATCATGGCTTTGAACTTACCTGGGACTCACCTCAATGAGTGTTTCCTCTGTTTACATTTACATCTATATGTTACGCAGGGCCTTTTCAGTCAATCAGTCAAGTGGTGCACAGCGGTTATTAACCAGTGTTTAGGTGACTGCTTTATCTAAGCTTATATGTGTAATGTGGAAGCAGCCTGTGGACACATTTCGATGGGACTAATGCTTCTCGCTCAGTAGAAGGCATGTGGAATTGAAGAGACGTTCAACAATACCCAAGGTTTGACAGAGAAGCACAAAGTAAACATAAGCAGAGCGGACGGAGTACAGTGGTGAATATCGATTGCAGTAATAATAGCCACACTTGAATTGCACCTTTTTAAACTGTGAGGTCTGTGCGCATTACCTGGATGTGATCAGTGTTTATTCAGGTTCATGTTTGCAGTTCGGTTAACGCTACAGCAGCCGCTTGGTTTACTGTTGTCTCTGTTCACTCACAAAATATGGATTTCAACACCAAAGACTCTGCTCAACCTGTGTGGATCATGTTTTTACTGCAGTGGATATCTGGTCACCACAGATGTCTTTATCCATGATCATCTGACCACATTTTCTCAATGTGTTTTTGTGGGTTACTGTCCACAGTCAAACGACATGTTTCAGGTTAAGTGTGTGTGTGTGTGTGTGTGTGTGTGTGTGTAAGAAAGACATTGTTCTGGTCAATAGATGGGTAGATAGTTGTAGTGTGTGTAGCATTTGTAAGTTGCCTTGGGTGAAGGCTTCAGCTAAATACTACACAGTAGTCATTGTGCATCACTTTGGAGAAAAGGTTCTGCTAAATGATTAAATGTAGCTGTACCTAAGGATAAATATAAGTATGGCTTTTTCTTAGTCTGTGATGTTTCACAATGTGATAACAAGGATGAAGATGAGAAGGGACATGGATCCCAGCTGTCTCCCTCATGAGTGGGAAGGTTGGCTCTTCAGGTACCACACCTCTACATGCAGCACTTTACCACACATCAGATGCCCCAGTAAATCTGTGTGTTAAATGAAGCCCCACATATTTCCCCTCTTTCTGTGAACTTGCTCTGCTTCTCTGCTATTCTCTCATGTGCTGTAAATGTAGGAACTGTGAATGTAGACCATGAGCAGTGGCTCTCTGCCCGTCCTGTGCCTGGCAGTCCGTGTGTTGGTAAGAACTCGATGGTGGGCAATGGTGAAATGGAGGGGAGTGGAGATAAGGGGATTGACTTATAGGGGGAGCGTCTAACTTGTGGAGGGGCTCCACCGGGGTAGGTCCTCTGCGTGTTTGTTCTCTGTACCATAAAGGCAAACCATGCACAGCTCCTGATGTTACAGAAACGAGACTTTCTTTGTTTGTTTCTTTGTTTGTTTCTTTGTTTGTTTCTTTGTTTGTTTCTTTGTTTGTTTCTTTGTTTGTTTGTTTTCACATTTGCATTGGGTTTAAACCTCTGTTTTCCCAGGGTTTCTCACTAGCTGTGCATCAACATGAAGTGGGTTAGTTTTTGAAGGTTGGTTGTAAGCTGGTTGACAGATGAGGGAATGACAGGAAGCAGGGCACGTGTCTAGTGTTTTCATAAGAAAAGTACGTTGTTTGGGCCGAGTGACCCACAGAATGTATTGGAACGTCTTTAGTGTCACTTGAAAGTGGGCTGGTGGTGGAGGAGGAGTGTGTGGGAAAAATAGGTGTTAAGTGGCAGTCAGACATTATCCAAATGTTGGTCCCTCTTCCAGACACGTTGCTCTTCACACAGCGCGTGTTGTGTTTTGCATGGCCCATAGCATGCAAATGGGTGCATAGTTGAGGACTCTCATGCCAGACTGCTTGGGTTCAAGTTATTCTTTTTAATCTTTCACAAAACTGGTGGTGGTAACGGCTTCCTTGAATTCCTTTAAGGAAAACTGTACAGGTGGTCCTCGGCTTGCCGTCCGTTTTGAACTTGTCTTAAGTAATCTTCACCATTAGTCACAAATCCTTTTATACTGTGTAGCATAAATTACAAGAATATACAAACAATGAATATGCATGAATGACATATTGTGTGCTATGGCTTTGATGTATTTTTTTTCACTAAGTACACATTTCTACTGTAAATACAAGATGTCTTAATTATCTGTTTATCTGCCTGTTACAGTGCCCCTATTTGTATACCAACTACCTCCATAATTGTTTCTGCCCCCATGCAAGTTCTTCTGTGGTATGCTGTGCTTTGAACCTTGCACGCTGCTCCTACAGTATGTGGGTTCCACGTGGTACGATAAGTAAAATTCTGTGGTCGTAGAGCAGTACTGTGGTAGTGTAGCAGTTAGGGATGACGACTTGAAAACTGAAGGTTTCTTGTTCAAATCCCACTCCTGCTGCTGCTTATCAAGGATTGTTCATTGACACCCTTATATGCAGCAGGTATACACGGGAGCACAAAATGCTGTTGACTTGATCAATGCACTTACCCCGAACTGCTGTAGTATAAATACCGTGCTGTATTAACAGGTAACTGGTTTATCTTCACAGTTTCCAAAATTTGCTGAATTACAAATAACTAGTTACTACCTACTTGCTATTATTAGGTGGTTGTGTGATATAATTGTGTGTCTTCTAGGCAGCCGCAGAGAATGAAGGGACAGTCATTTGGTACATGTTGCTTCCCCCGGCCAATTTGTCTTTAGCATCTCCACACTGTCAACTTACAACTTGGGATGGTGCAATTAAACAGTTTAACTATTAACCTCGACTTGAAGCATCAAAGTTTCCAAACCCTGGGGATTTTAGAAAGCACGGTAAAGATTGTACTTCTGAGGCCTCACATTCCACTGTGCCCTGAACTTCCTGTGGCGAGTGAGTCATGTGTGTGTTCAGTGTGCCTGACTCGACTGGCTGGTCTACAGAGAAGAGTTGCGCTTTGACAAAGACGGACTGATGCAACATCTCAGATAGCACCTTGAATCTTTGGCGTGGGAGAATTTTGGATATCTAAAAATGGCCAGGAGGTAGGAGGAAATGAGAAATATTCGATCTGCTAAACATGGAGGAAAAAAGTGGCCACCAAAAGTTCAAACACGTCAAACCTGCTTCAGCGTCTCCTTGATCGCTATCCATCTCTATTTGGACAAGTCCCGGTATAACAAGTTAACACTAAAATGACCTTTGATCCCGTTGCAAATGCAGGTCAACCAACAGTTGCCTGTTTTATTGAAAAAGTTGATTCAAGTTTGTTTTTATATGTTTTAACTATTTTATTTTAACAAAAATACAAAAGGCATTATAGTTTGGTACTTAAGGCAGCTGTGCTGAACTCTTAAATGTGTCTACTGTTCCCTGTCATGTTTGTGTTTTTAGTAGAAAGTAGAGTTGATGTTTTATTGGCAGGACCAAATGGTTGCTATGAAAAAAAATAAACATTCAATTTTGCTATTTTTGTGTCTCTTCCCTTCATAGGGTCTCATTACCTGAAAAAAGTCAATCAAAATTATGTGAAAAATTGTGAAATTGAACAATTGTGCCGTCAAAATCTCACATCTTGACATCCCTACTTATGACTGACAGCAATAGTGGTTTTGGTGGTAATGTCCATCGTTCTACATTGTTGCCAGGTGTTTGGTTCTTGGAGTGTGTGGGCGTTTCTCCTCATCTTTAAGAAAGGAAATGCGCACTGTGAGCGTGACTGTCTGGGTCAATGCAGGGAGGTGGTTGCTATAGCTGGAGTTTATTTCCAAGTACTGTTTTTTTTTTCTTCTTTTTTTATTTATTTATTTTTTTTTTAAACACGGATACAGGCAAGTCTCCTCACAGGCTGTGGCCCTGAGCTGTGGCTCCTGATGACCTTGCTGCTGGCCGTGTGGTCGACATGCTTCATGCCTGCTTGTCCTGGATGCCAGCATGGCATCCACACCTAATTTAAACACACAATAGGCTCCTCCTATTAACCTTTGCTAAAGAGAATCACAGTAATTCTACTATTACTATTAATGCTACTGCATATGTGAGTTTCCCTGCAGGGGTGAAGTTATAGCCTGTCCTAAAACCTCGATTAGTGCTCTAGATGTGTTGTTGAGAAACAGCACTTAATGAAATGGCATTATACCCATTAACACAGAATACTGCTCGAGTAGATAGTCAAACCTTTTATAATGGCAAATGAACACAGAAAACAGTCCATTTTATGGATAGCAAATATAAAACAAGAGAAATGCCTTGAAGTCGTTATAAACAAGATGGATTGAGTAAACTTAAAGGTTTTAGAGGGATAAAATAGGAGCACAGTTGGGAAAATGGGCTCTAGGTGGTGGCACTGATCAAGCTGTTACTGTATAGAGGTAGGTATGGAAAATGCAGTTGCACCTCTCCTCAGAGCTCTGTACTACGGTATGGCTGAGTGGGCACCGAGGGGTGTGGAAGCTCCCTGCTCCTGCCCTGTGGGCCCTTTGCTTCCCTCCCAGTGACCCAGTTAGGAGCAGCTTCCTCCTCGAGTGTCTGTGGCCAGACCGTAACCTTCAGCCTTTGTCAACCCCCCCCCCCCGTTACTTTTCCTTTTTTAGACCTGTTCGCCAGAGTTCCCGAACAGCATCATGATGTGTCATACACACTTTTCATCCTCACTGTGAGCTCAGAACTAACATTGCACAACTGGAGTGGGCGGATGGCACACCTGAGCACCTCTGCAATACGCAGAGGCGCACGATCTCAGAAACGAGGACGTTATGTACGTGGCTGTTAATGTAAGTTTACTACACTTCACACTGTGCACTGTGGTAGCCCGTATAACCAGTTATCTGCTCAACGTGTTTGAGTCTTCACTGAAAAGGGAGCATTTAAACGAAGGCTTGGGCTGCATGGTGCCGCTCTCTGGGGGGTCACCTGTGGGTTAGGCAGCTTTGAGCCTTCAGGTTGAACATTGATCTGCACAATTAGCTGTCAGTGTGTTCTAGTGTCAGTAAATTTGAGATTGCAGCTGTGTGTATGTTGGCTGTGTATTTCTCCCTCCCACATCCAAGCTGCAGCAGAATTTTGAAGATGAAGCACAGAGTAGGAGGCGATGAAGCACACTCACCTCCCTTGAGCGGTTGGGGTGATTTGGCAGTGTGTCCGTGTAGCTGTGTTGGAGGCGTCTGTGTGTGAGCTGCGTGATTAGCTCCTTTGTGGATCTGCACAGTGAGTCATGGGCTTACCGCTCCACTGACCTACATTCTGGAGAAAGCTTCTCTCCAGGGTGTTAATGGTAGCCTCTCATTCCTACTGTGTGTGTGTGTGTGTGTGTGTGTGTGTGTGTGAGATGATTTGCTGCATTTGCTGACACATTTACGTGTTCACATTAATATAACTGAGCATGTATTGGTGCATTGAGAGTGTGGTGCATGGGGTTGGTTTTTTCATTGCTGTGTTACCTCTCACGGACACTGGACACAAATGGCAAAGTGGGTCAGTGGGTCAACAGGTCACTGGGGCAGTGAGTGACATCACACTTACACAATCACTGCTGCTGCACCACCGCCCACCTTGGCTTTGGCTTGCTCCAGTGTGGCTGCTTGCCCCCAGCAACTTGCAGGAAGGGCCAAGGCTTGGCTCACAGGGGGCGGGGCCTGTGGGCTTGTCCGTCAGATGTTCTCCTCAGAGTGGACCCCACACAGGCGCACCTCCATGGAGCACAACCATGGTGTCACGTGCACACGTCTCCTCGTGTCACCCTGCCTGGTGAGCAATGTGGGTGTGGTGTGAACGAATTTCGCTGGCAGTCACACCCAGGGATTCTGATGCTTCAGACAAACCTGCTGGTCTTTTGCTCAACCAGTAGTGTGTAGGTGTATATTCAGAATTGCAGGGGTTCCATAGTTGGAGGGGTGGAGACAATAGGAGAAGCAGGAAAATATGTGGGTGTGTTTTGCATTGCATTTAACAGCAGCAGGTGGTGTCATGGTCTGAGCCATCACTCTGCAATCAAAGATCCTGGGATTTAACCCCTTACTCCATTGGAGATTTAGCCAATTTACCCAGTTCAGCAAAAGACAAAAGTGTACAAACATTGCATTGAGTCATCTGGGAGGAAAGATGTGAAATTAATAAATAATGTTCTAGTGAGTTATTCTCAGTTGGTGGGTGTGGGTCTGTGCCGGACCTTTCTTGTGGAATCTGGCTGCAGAGATGACTGCACAGAGGGAAAGGGATCTTCAGGACTTGAGGGTGGTCTGGAAGCCCTCACCATGAACCTGGAGACTCTTGAAAGAAGTAGCCCTGAAACCATGGCGACGTGGTGACCTGTGTACTGCATTAATTGAATGAGCTTTCAAATGTAGAAGATTATTAATGACCATGTTTGTTTAGCTCATCTGGTACCAGGTCCATTTTAATGTGAATGTTGACTCTGCTTCCATTCTGTCCTTTAGGTGTGTTGACCAGCTGCCATGTACCCACTCTGCACTCGGAACTACTTGAAATCGTGGTGCCTGCAAGATCCCCGGTAACCCTTCGTCGCCATTGGACCCACAGTTGATTGTCGCACAGCTCACTCATTTCACCCGTTTGGCACACAAGTGAGCGGAGGCTCTTGGTGGTCTCCATCACACAAACCAAGGCCGGCTGTATTGGAGGTACGAGTCTGACAGGAAGTTGACAACACTACTATTTGGACCAGTGTACAGTACTGTAAAAAAGTATTGCCCTTCCCCGATTTCTCCTACTATTGCATGTTTTTCACACTGAGTGGCTTCAGATCATTAGACCTATGAAAAAGCAACTGCCCCCACAGTTTCTTAATCAGCCAAATTTAATTGAAACTTACATTTAGCTAGTCAAATACAGCCAGGATTGGCAGTAGCCACTCCTATTGAACCTAAACCTCGCTATATACTGAGCCTTACCATGAGAGTGAAGTAGTCACCACAAAGTTTCTACAAGAAAAGAAATTTCAAAGTGTTAGAAAAAAAAGCTGAAATATATTGGTCTGCAAAGGGTTACAAAGCCATTTCTAAGGTTCTGGGACCCCGCCACACCGCAGTAGGAGCCATTGCCTCCAAATTGAGAAGACTTTTAACAGCCTGCCAAAATTACTGCAGGGTGAAGTAACACCTCATCCAGAAAGTCTTGAAAAAACCCCGAAATAACATCCACAAACAACTGCAGGCCTCTGTAGCCTCAGCTAAGGACAGTGTTTGTGACTCCATGATAAAAAAAGAGACTGGACAAAAATGGGATTCATGGGAGAGCAGTAAGGCAGAAATCACTGCTATTCAAGAATAACATTGATGCTTGTCTCACATTTGTGGAGGGGGGAGGGGCACCTGGATTATTCCCAAACCTTTTGGTATAATGTTCTACGGACAGACTGGTCAAAAGTGGAACTCACTGGAAGAGACAGCTGACATTATGTCTGGTTTTTTGCAGTTATTGCTGCTAAAGGTGGTTTGACCTATTAAGTTTAAGGGGACAATTACTTTTTCACATGGGTAATTTGGGTGCTGGATAGTTTTGTATCTTAAATGTAGTAAGTTTAATTACTGTTATGTGTTTACGGTGGTTCCCTTTGTTAAATATTACATTTTATTTAAAGGTCTGAAATCATTGTACAGTAGTACAATAATAGGGGAAAATCAGATACTTTTTCACAGCAACTGCAGATGTGTCTTTTAGAGCCAGTATGGTGATCTGACTGGTTTACCCTCATTGTTCTCATCAGGTGCATCTACAAATGTCTACCTCACGGTTAAAGGGCCTCTTAGTACCACTACGACCCTGAATACGTAACAAAATGACCTCCAGTATAGACCGGTAAGTCTGCTCTTACTCTCCCAGGCTTTGATGAAGGGCCAGTATGTGGGTAGAAACAACAAATTGACAGGGAGGTAATGGAGTGTTTGCTGGCAGATACATTCTGGAGATGAATAGGGCTGTTAATGTCAGTGAGATGGATTGCGGGTACTGTTGAAGCTCCAGGAGTGTACACCAATCCCTCATTTATACACTCAGCATACAATAATACCCTGGCTAGCACTCAGGATACATCCCAAGAAAGTAGAATTCTAACTGCCACAGTCCTTATCAGGTCATTGTAACATTTTTTTAGAAGGGTGAAAATGCAAATGCAAAAGAACAGTGATGAACTTTTATTGAATTGCAGAAATATTTGTGTCTTCATAATTGTATTATACACCTTCATGAAAGTGTATTAGAAGATTTTAACATGAAGTTCTGATAACACCATAAAAATGCACTTAAGATGGTAGTTCTCAGCTGGTGGCATCCTCAAAGTGTTTTATTACAATAACTCAAATAAGTTTGTGATGCTAGTTGCATGCAAAAGGGAAATGCGTTTGAGAATGGAAGTTGTATGCAGTGGCAGAGATTGCGTGCCTAGGACGGACATCTCGCGTCATGTGGAGCAGACATTCCAGTCATGGGCATTGCATGAAAATAAAGGCACGGCGACTGCTCCACTCGTTCGAGGGAGGGGCCAGAACCCACGATCGGAGCCCAGGAGACGTGCGATGCTGAGCGTGCTGTAACAGAACAGGGTATTACTCTACAGACAATAACCGTGTGTACAGGCTGAGGATGCTGGGAACACACATCGCTACATGAAAGACTCCTTTGTGTTCTTGTGGGCCTGTTTTTACCTTCATCAATAGATTTTTTTTTTTTTTTTTTTTTAAATTCTCCTCTTCCTTTTTTATTTACTCCATGATAATGAGCATTCAATTTGAGAACTTGGTTACAAATAACTTCATGTAATAGTTCTACTTCAGTATACAAAACATTTCCTCCTGTTTACAAAGAAATATTTAGATTTTGCATGCCTCCTGACGGTTGAGCAACACAAGACCAATCTCCCAGGCAGTCATCTTAAGTTTTCCTTTTGGTTTCTGCTACATTAACTTCTCAACCTCCATTACCCCTTGTTTGCTAGTTCCACCTGTTGTAATCTTATCCAAAAGATTCCAGTTTGTTGGGTTAGTGTGAATTCATTTGCATTGTTTTCAAAGAATTTTTTTAAAAGTTAAATTAATACATAAACAATGCAGCATGTGTTTATGTATGTTTTAGTGTTTTAAATGTACAGTATATAACAGCAATGAAAGGTGATGGAGGGCAGGCAGGCAGACAGTATTATGGAATCAGTAATGAAGGGAAACTGCTGATTGTTTCCATTTTATTGGGAATTTTCATTTTAGTGTCAATTTTCAGACTCAAGCACAAAATTTTTACCATTCAATATAATAGTAAACATCTGTGATTAACAAGAATTCACCTTAGAGCGATTTTCAGGAACATATTGGTGGGAAAGAACTGAATGTTGGTTTGGCTGTGGCTTCAAAGAAAATTTTGGGGGGGGCTTAAAATATGAAAAATAAAAAAAACCACTCATAACTAGTAGATACGTCCTTATTTGGCCCGTTCTGTCATAATTTCATGGTTCCGGTTCGAGTCCCATCTCCTGCTGAAGTGTAATGAATCGGGTTTTTACTCTGAATGCCCCAGAAGCAAAACTCTGACAAAGGATCATCTGTCGGTTTCCTACAAAATGTCAGATAATCAATCTGTTGCGTTTCTTTTTCCACTCGACATTTTACTTAAATCCACCGTGTCCATACATTCCATAATGGCTTATTTTTGTGTCACTGTGAATTCTCAGAACCGCACCACACCACTGTCAACACAATATCCCTAATGTCACAATAATGTGGAAAGTTTGCTGCCAAAATGTTTATTAATTTAAAATCCTAAAGACGTGTGGATGTCTGTCCTTTAGTGCTGTCAGTGGGTTGAGGTGTTGGGTTAGTAATGGCAAGTTGAACAGGCCCTGAAATAGTAACGCTCCCCCCAGCTGTTCTTCTGGTTACTGTGAACACCTTTTGTTCGAAGGCAGCGCCAGCGCTCGCCTGCATGGAAAACTGGGCGCTTTGCGGCGGTTCCCTCCCCTGGTCCCTAAGAAGCACACAGGTCCTATGTAGTGGGAAAGGAAGCATGGCAGCTGTTGCACCACTGTGGACCAGTTTGCTTTTTGGCAGCTCCCAAACTCATGGGTAGCATAAAAGCAAGTGTTTTTATGGAAGTAATGGTGCTGTTTGTTAGCGAAAGGAGTCCTGCCCCATGGAGACCAAGATTAATGTTCAATGAGCCATGCAGTATGGCATTCATCGCGTGCAGCTTGTTTGTCTCACCTGAGGCTCGGCGGTCTCACGTGGCCTTTGTGGGCTTGTTGTCCAGGAAGCGATGCTGTCTCTCACGTTACTCCTGTAGTCCCCATCTTCCTGTTGTGACTCCCTTCTTCAGGAGCGTCCCTCCCCCTCTCTGTGCACACAGGCTGCAGCAGGGCCGTCTGCACTGCGCGTTGCCCGTGTGTTTGTGTTCCACTCGTTGGATGCGTTTGCTATGTGACGTCAGTCGGCTGATAAAGCAGCATGTGGAGGGTTAAGAAAAGTCAGTCACCAGAATATTTGCTTTGCTGCAATATCAAATTGAAAAACTAATCTTTGCTCTGAGATTAGGGGTAAACAAGTGTTCTAATTGTTTAGGGCTGATGATAAATATGGATCCTTTTATTTCCTACTTTGTTTCTTCACAGTATTGCCAGATACACAGAGAAGTGAGGTGGGTGCTTTTACCCACAGTCCCTGTGGAGATGAGCAAACGGCTTTTTCTGCTCTTGTACAGCATTGTGAAAACAGTAGGTTTTGTCAGGTGCAGTCACTGGGACTCGTCCAAAGTAGGATGAGGGTCTGGTTCAAATGAGTCGTTTTTGGAAGTGCAACTAACACCACAGCTGCTTGCATCACTTTAACTTTAAGGTCTTGCTAACTGCTCAGAGGGTATGTACAGTGGTGCTTGAAAGTTTGTGAACCCTTCAGAGCTTTCTATATTTCTGCATAAATTTGACCTAAAACTACATCAGATTTCCACACAAGTCCTAAAAGTAGATAAAGAGAACCAAATCAAACAAATGGGGAAAACAAAATTTGACATGGACATTTATTTATTGAGGAAAATGATCCAGTAACACATATCTGTGAGTGGCAAAAGTATGTGAAGCTTTGCATTCAGTATCTGGTGTGACCCCCTTGTGCAGCAATAACTGCAGCTAAACGTTTCCGGTCCTGCACGTGGGCTTGGAGGAATTTTAGACCATTGCTCCTTACGAAACAGCTTTTTCCACGTTTGTGGAAGTGTATCGTGGCACGAACAAAGGAGATTTCTGAGGACCTCAGAAGAAGGGTTGATCAAGATGAAGATGCACATCAGGCTGGAAAAGGTTACAAATCCATCTCTAAAGAGTTTGAACTCCTCCAGTCCACAGTCAGACAGATTGTGTACAAATGGAGGAAATTCAAGACCATTATTACCCTCCCCAGGAGTGGTCGACCAACAAAGATCACGCCAAGAGCAAGGCGTATGATAGTCCGCAAGGTCACACGCAAACCCAAGGTAACCTCTAAGCAACTAAAGGCCATTCTCACATTAGCTAATGTTAATGTTCATGAGTCCACCATCAGGAGGACACTGAACAACAATTGTGTGCATGGCAGGATTTACAAGGAGAAAGCCGCGCCTCTCCAAAAAGAACACTGCTGCCCATTTGCAGTGTGCTAAAGATCACCTGGACAAGCCAGAAGGTTATTGGAACAATGTTTTGTGGACGGATGAGACCAAAATAGAGCTTTTTGGTCTAAATGAGAAGTGTTATGTTTGGAGAAAGGAAAACACTGCATTCCAGCATAAAAACCTCATACCATCTGTGAAACACGGTGGTGGTAGTATCATGGTTTGGGCCTGTTTTACTGCATCTGGGCCAGGATGGCTTGCCATCATTGATGGAACAATGAATTCTGAATTATACCAGCAAATTCTAAAGGAAAATGTCAGGACATCTGTCCGTAAGCTGAATCNACACTGCATTCCAGCATAAAAACCTCATACCATCTGTGAAACACGGTTTGGGCCTGTTTTGCTGCATCTGGGCCAGGCCGGCTTGCCATCGTTGATGGAACAATGAATTCTGAATTATACCAGCAAATTCTAAAGGAAAATGTCAGGACATCTGTCCATGAGCTGAATCTCAAGAGAACGTGGGTCATGCAGCAAGGCAACGACCTTAAGCACACAAGTTGTTTCACCAAAGAATGGTTAAAGAAGAACAAAGTTAAGATTTTGGAATGTCCAAGTCAAAGTCCTGACCTTAATCCAATAGAAATGTTGCAGACCTGAAGCGATCAGTTCATGGGAGGAAACCCACCAACATAAGAGTTGAAGCTGTTTTGTAAGGAGGAATGGTCTGAAATTCCTCCAAGCCCACGTGCAGGACCGGAAACTTTTAGCTGTAGTTATTGCTGCACAAGGGGGTTGCACAAGGGGGTCACACCAGATACTGAACACAAAGGTTCACATACTTTTGCCACTCACAGATATGTGTTACTGGATCATTTCCCCTCAACAAATAAATGTCCAGGTCTGATTTTTTTTTACTCGTTTGTTTGATTTGGTTCTTTATCTACTTTAGGACTTGTGTGAAAATCTGATTTAGTTTAGGTCACAGAAATATAGAAAGTTCTGAAGGGTTCACAAACTATCAAGCATCACTGTACACATAGCTGTGACTCTACTCCAAATGTTAGAAATTAGACAATGACAAACTGGGCAATGTTTATATGTATTTTAAAAAAAGTGTACATTGGCTGTTTGCAACTAGCCAGAGTAGTAATGCTGTTTGTCTCTTAGACCTTCTCCCCAGTGACACCTCCCTGCTACACTGTCATTTCAGATTTAGCAGCCCAGCTTGTACCATCATCTTACCACGCTTACCTGCAGGTCCTGAAGCTGTGTGCGAGCAGCTATAGTAAAGCCCTCTCTCTGAAGGTGGTAATGTCACTTCCATCTGCTTGCTTTGCAGGGATGACTGTAGCATCTTTGACGGGTTGATGGAAGAAGATGAAAAAGACAAGGCAAAGCGGTAAGGCTCATTGTTGCCCTCTACTGGTCCCTGCTCTAGTAATGATTTGAGTTGCTGTGGAAAAGCATTGATGAAAATGTGGACGGCGACTCACGTTGGTCTATCTGCTGGCTCTCATGTCACCCAGCAGAATGACACCCGACTGTTTAATGATCTCAGCTGGAAGTTCCTACATAGGCTGTCGATGTCCATGGTTATTTGATTTAAACAGCAGCTGAGCAGTTTTAAGCTGAGGAGCCTGCAGCTTGATCAGTGCCTAACCCCCTCCCCCTGGTGTATTGGTTACGAGTTATTAATCTGCCTGTCGCATGCAGTGTGTCCAGGAACAAGTCAGAGAAGAAGCGGCGAGACCAGTTCAATGTGCTCATCAAGGAGCTGGGTACCATGTTGCCAGGCAACACCCGCAAGATGGACAAGTCCACGATCCTGCAGAAAAGCATCGACTTCTTACGCAAGCACAAAGGTAAAGCCCATTTTTACCAAGTGTGTTCTGCTGGCTCAGGCACCCAGGGGAGGTGTGTTCACACTGGACTTAAGAGATGTGGTAAAGACGAAGCTGGTGTTTTCCTTCTGTTATGCTCACGGAACAGATGCTTTCAGGGGTCTCAGCAGCTCTGAGGCAAAACCGGGCTCCAAAATCAGCATGACCATGTGACAATGTGTCTGTTTGTGCCAGAAATCGCCGCTCAGTCTGAGTCCAGCGAGATCCGCCAGGACTGGAAGCCTCCATTTCTTAGCAATGAGGAGTTTACACAGCTTATGCTAGAGGTGAGGAGTGTGTGTGTGTGTGTGTGTGTGTTGGGGGGGGCAACATACCTACTCACACAATCTGACTGTCGTGTGTTGTCCTACAGGCATTGGACGGCTTTTTTCTTGCAATAATGACGGATGGGAATATAATCTACGTATCAGAGAGTGTTACCTCCTTACTTGAACACTTACCTGTAAGTTGGCACCATGTGCGTCTGTGTCTGGGACATGCGAGCTGTTGCAGTTGTGCTGACCAAACTGTGACTCTTGCAGTGCGACCTGGTGGATCAGAACCTGTTGAACTTCCTGCCCTTGGGAGAGCACTCGGAGGTGTACAAAGTCCTATCAACGCAGATGTTGGAAGGCGAGTCACTCACGCCAGAGTACCTGAAAAGTGAGCACCACGTCCTTGACTTGCCCTCTCTGTCCGTGCCTTACAACCACCGCTGAGCCCTGCCTGGTGCTGACCTTGCTGTGTTTTTCCGTGGCTGCTGTCCAGCGAAAAACCAGCTGGAGTTCTGCTGCCACATGCTACGCGGGACCATGGACCCTAAGGAGCCACCGGTGTACGAGTACGTCAAGTTCATAGGAAACTTCAAGTCTCTTAATAATGGTGAGTCACTGTACAGAATACAGGGGGTCCGAAGTGAGAGTGTGGAAGGATGTGGCTGAGTTGCTTGTGGTGTGGGTGTGATGGCGCCCTCTGCAGGACAGAGTGTGAAATACAGCATGTCCTCACTGTCTCTTTGGCACCTCTCTCTAGTGCCTAACTCCACTCGAAATGGCTTGGAAGGAGTGATCCAGCGATCCCTGCGGCCTGCCTTTGACGATAGGGTGTGCTTCATTGCCACCGTGAGGCTCGCCAAGCCGCAGTTCATCAAGGTAGGCACTGGTGGCACTCTTCACGCTGCTAATGAAGAGTAATGGCAACTGATAGTCTCTTTCACACATGTTCAGTCACCGAGGTTGAGTGTGAAGGAGCTGCTGTGCACATGAGCTGCTCTCCCATCTGCTTCACAGGAGATGTGCACTGTGGAGGAGCCCAATGAGGAGTTCACCTCCAGGCACAGCTTGGAGTGGAAGTTTCTCTTCTTGGACCACAGGTAAGGAGGCTTTCAGGAAGGCTATTTGTCCATCCTGCACTACAGCAGAAGGTCACCCAACACTGTCACCTCAGCGTGACCACTTCATCTGCAGCACATTTCTTTGGGCTGTGGGAGGAACCCCACACAATCACAGGGAGAACGCCAGGCTGACTGATCTGAATTTGAACCCGTGTTCAGTTGCACAGCCCAGGTGCTGGGAGACACCAGTATCTCTCTGTCTTTCCTTGACCTCTGCTACTTGGTGAGATCACCATTTGTTTAGTATGTTCAAGTAGTGTGCGTGTGTGTGTCCCCTTCAGGGCTCCTCCTATTATCGGCTACTTGCCCTTTGAGGTTCTTGGCACGTCGGGCTACGATTACTACCACGTGGATGACCTGGAGACGCTAGCCAAGTGCCATGAACACTGTGAGTTCTCGCAAGGAAAAAATGTGGCTATGATTCGGGGTGAATTGGTTGCATCCCTGGTCTATATGGTGATGTGGCATACAGAAGTGCACTGTGGGAAGCGGTAGTGTGCTGTGGCTGTTAAAATGACCGGCGTCTCTCTCTGCTCTTGTGCACAGTGATGCAGTACGGGAAGGGGAAGTCCTGCTACTACAGGTTTCTCACCAAAGGGCAGCAGTGGATCTGGCTGCAGACGCACTACTACATCACGTACCACCAGTGGAACTCCAGGCCCGAGTTCATCGTCTGCACCCACACAGTGGTCAGGTAAAAGATGAGCTCCAACTGACCGCACACTACCAGTTTGCTCGTTGCAGTTGCTGTCGCTCAGCTGCCGTGTGGGAAGTCATAATAATGCGAGCCGTTTGCCCCGTAGCTATGCGGAGGTGCGAGCTGAGCGCCGCAGAGAGCTGGGAATTGAGGAGTCTCCACCTGAAATGGCTCCTGACAAGGTGAGCGGGTGCTCTCCCTTGGTCTCCCTTTCAGTCCCTGCTAGCGCACTGCTTCTGTGCTCTGACCTGCTTCTTCTCTAGCAGAGCCAGGATTCGGGGTCCGAGTCTCAGCTTAACACGTCCAGCCTGAAAGAAGCACTGGAGCGCTTTGACCGCAGCCGCACCCCATCCGCATCGTCCCGCAGCTCTCGCAAGTCCTCATCACACACGGCGCTCTCAGACCCTGCCTGTAAGCTCCACCCCTTGTGTGCTCACATGCTTTCTGCTTGGTGTTGCCGCTGCTACAGACACAAAACACCTCAGCTGTCGTTTCTTGTTCAGCAACACAGACAAAACTGCAGACAGACAGGAGCACCCCTCCCAGGCAATCTGTCGCCATGGAGATGACGACACAGCGAAGGTCGTCGATCAGCAGCCAGGTTAGTGACACCTGACCGCCAAGCTGAGAAAACAACGGTAACACAGTTGAGGAAGTGTATGTCAAGTTTGAGTTGTAAAGTTACTTGGCTGCTTGAGGGATGGCCTTTGCTCCTGTGGTAAAGCGCTGCAACAGTACCAGTGTACAGTTGGTCTTCCGGTTTTTGGTTGGAAAGGAAAAACTGTTGTCCTTTATTAGACATGTATGAAATGAACCCATTATGAGAAGTAAAACATGCATGTATGTATTAATACCTAACAATATTAATAATAACACACAATACTGTAGCAACCTGCGTTGCCTGTAGCATCAGCAGTGTTGTGAAAGAAGGGCTTGACACACCCACCTCAAAAGTCTCAAACACAGCGAACACAGAGAGGGTCAGCAGTCCCGCTGTAGCACACTCAATTTACAAACAGCAGCAGGGCATCATGGGAGAGCTGCCACTACAGTGTTAATAGTACTATTAGAAACTTGTGCCCAAATGTAAGTCGGCTTCAGTAAATCCTGTATGATCATTGCCATTGGCAGTAGGTGTTGGTGAGTGGCTCCCGTCCCGCTTCCTTTCCAACTGTCATGACTTTGGTAACAAAGTTACTTGTCCAAAAATCTAGTTGACTGAAAGAGTATCTGGTCAGAAACTGCTCATCTGAGTTACTTATATTACAGTGACACAATTTTGTTGCCCACTGGCAGAACAAACAAGACCTCAGGTCAGCTGCTTATGAAGCGGATGGTTGTTGACAGACTTGATAGTTATCCAGTGCAGCAGCGGTCCAGTGGGGACATCGGAGGCACAGACATGATGTTTATAGCTACTCCGCTGCAGCTCACGGAACATGGTCAGACTTAGGATTGAGGTGGCTGCATGGGTAGTGTGGCAGTGAACCTGGTAACCCCCACTGGACCAGACTGCCAGGTCTAATGGTCAGTAGTGTGGTGCGAGTAGCAGCGAGAAGGGCTAAACCACAGAAGAACCGTCCAGATTTCCTGAAAAGCTTTGTAAATATGTCCATAGAGTCACGTTCAGTTTAAAACTACAATAAACGGCCAACAAGTCGTCTGAAAGCACTCAAACATTTGTTATAACATCATAAGCAAATATTTGTGTTAACATGACCCGGGGTGTAGCCTTGTGGAGCAAAGGAAAATGGATAATTAACCAGTATGAAGTTAGCTGACAGTGTGAAGTGCGCCAATGTAAACCCCCTGCAGTATTTACACGGGTAAACAGTTGGAAGCTGCTTTGGATAAAGGCATCAGCCAAATGACAAACTGATAACATAACGTGTGATTTTGTCACGAAAATGCACGGAATGTGAATCCACGGATTTTCAGCCTAAACCAAAGCACTGGGCTGATTCTCCATTCTCAACACCAAAGCCACCGACTGAGGGCTTGTGAGAACAAAGTGCCATTAGTGGCTTGCACTCAGCTGGTTTTAAGGAAAGAAGGTTGGAACAGTAACTGTGGAAAGTAATGGGATGAGGGATGGAGTGAATGTACTTTTTGTTTACAGTTGTACTTGACAAACAGTAACAAGTATCAATGCCAGAAATTGCTCTGAAATGTATGGGGTTTTTTTTTTTTAAGTAAATGTACCTTGTTACTCTGCGAGTTGGCCCACCTGCTGACACTTAGAGCCACACGTACTGCCACTGGATTTACTTTTCCCCTACTGTGCTTTTTCTGAGGATGGTTTTTGGCCTCATCTTGTCCACAGTCAATGAGCTCCCAGAACACGGGACCGAACCTGGCTCCGGTTATGGTCACGCAGCAGCAGCAGCAGCCACCGCCTCAGCCACAGCCAATCCAGGCCAGCGTCCAGGTAAGAACCACAGCGGAGCGGTTTCACAGCTCCCGAGAGGAGCCCGAAACTTCTGTCCTCACCCTCAGCTGCCTCCGAACACGAGAATCGATGGCCTGGCCTCAGATGCCGGTATAATGTGTGGAGCTCTTAGCCGTGTTTCCATGGTGCAGCCCCCGTCAGATCCCAGGCTTATCATCACGTTCATAACCAGAACGCCTTTCTTGCCCACAGAGCAGATGCTTAATTGACATCTCCTCAGATCACCATATCTTTGTTAATTGCTAAATTGTTCAGATTGATCGATACCTTTTGATGTAATGGTTTTGGTTTTCTGGGAATCTTTCTCATGAATTGGACAGTTACGTAAACCGCAGGTTATGCAAAGCAGCGCAGTGGGTCGCACTGGTGCCTCACAGCTCCTGAGCTGCGGTTTCGTATTTGGGTTTCGATCCATGTTCAGTTTGCACATTCTCCCCACGTTGGTGTCGGTTTCCTGCCTCAGCCCAGAGACGTGTGCAGAGCGAGGCGATGGTGAACCACTTCCGCTCCCTCTCCTGCTGTGAAAACCACACGAGAGGTCGCGAGTCAGCTGCGACTCGGCAGCACTCGCCTTACAGCGTGAACCGCATCAGGAACGAGCATAACTGGAGCAGTGCAGCCAGCTGGCCTGTAGATATGTCTGAGGGGCTGAGGTTGGAACACAACTGCAGCTGTGACCATCTTCACATCATGCTGTGGAACCATAGTTCCATAGCAGCCATTAACTCTCATTGTTAGACGATATTTCAGTAATGACGGTGGTTTGTAGTAGATGGTGTGTAATGCGCTTAAACGCTTTGGACCGTGGCTCTCATTGCTACACCTTTCCATTGGTACAGTGTACTTGCATGTATTTTGTGGTAAAGTACCGACTGCCTTGCCATGTTTGTTACCTGGCCCTCAGCCTGCACTCCAGTTCTCTGCCCAGCTGGGCGCCATGCAGCACCTGAAGGACCAGCTGGAGCAGAGGACCAGGATGATTGAAGCGAACATCCAGCGCCAGCAGGAGGAGCTGCGCAAGATCCAGGAGCAGCTGCAGATGGTGCAGGGGCAGGGTTTGCAGGTGGGTGTTTGTCGCTCTCAGGGTGCGTGAACCCAGCACGTTCTCGACGTCTGTCCACATGTCCTCCTTTTGTGTCATGCTCAGATGTTCTTGCAACAGCCTGGAGGGGGCCTTAGCTTTGGCTCGGTGCAGCTAGCCCAAGGTGGAGGCGGCGCCCTCACCATGCAGGGGCAGGTCCTCCCAGGCAGCACCCTACAGAGTGGCACACAGCGTATTATTCAGCAGCAGCAGCAGCCACCACCACAGCAGCAGCAACAAGCTCCTTCTGCACAAGCTCCCACCCAGCAGGTTCCGCCCCCACAGCAATCTCTGTCTCAGCAACCACCGCAGGGGTCCTCTTCACTTTCCCAGGTCAGTTCCACCACACACACACACACACACACACACACACACACACACACACACACACACACACACACAGCTGGACCTACTGCTGACACAGGTTTCTCAGGCGCACTGTTCCTGCTTCCAGGCATCGAGGTCCAGCCACACGCAGCAGCCTGCCTCTCTGTACAACACCATGATGATCTCGCAGGCGGCCCCCCCCGGTCCTGCCAGCGTGGTCCAGCTGGCCACCAGCCTGGGTCAGAGCAGCAACCCAAGTGGCGCCGTGGCCACCTTTGCGTCAGACCGCCAAATCAGGTAGGTTTGCTTCTGCTTGTCTTGCACTCGTTGCTCCACCTGGGTGTTTGTGCAGGTGTCTGGCAGGTAGAGCAGTTTCTGCTGCTTTAGTGAGGAAACGTCTTTCACATCAGCAGAACGTCCCTGAAACACCCAGACCAGGTCACTTGTCAAACTCCAGCTTTAATTTCTGCTGGCTGCCTGAATAAACATTTGCTGAGCAAGTAGTAGAAACTGTGTGTGTGTGTGTGCGCGCGCGCGCGCATACGTACTCTGCAGACTCTATAGACATGCAAGCAGATGTCACCGCACTAACCATGTCCTTGTCACCCGTCGCAGGTTCCCTGCAGGACAACAGCTGCTCACCAAGCTCGTGACGGCCCCAATGGCATGTGGCGCAGTCATGGTTCCCACCACCATGTTCATGGGCCAGGTGGTGACCGCATACAACGCCTTCGCTCCGCAGCCAGCGCAACCACAGACCATCAGCCTCACGCAGCCAACCCAGTCTGCCCAGGAGCAGCAGGCACAGTCCCAGGCCTCGGTAGCTGTTCAGCCGGGCCAAGCATCGGCACAGCTAGCCACGCAGCAACCTGCGCAGTTTCTGCAGGTAACCGCTAGTGAGCATGCAGGTCACGGCTGTGAGCTGCTGCACCGCCCACATCTGACATACGCCACCTGCCTGTCCCCTCAGGGTCCCCGCTTGCTCCATGGGAACCAGTCGACGCAGCTTATCCTGCAGGCTGCGTTCCCTCTGCAGCAGCCTGGCGCCTTCACACAGACCCACCAGCAGCAGACATCGCAGCCACCGTCACAGCAGCAGCAGATGGCCTCCCACAGGACTGACGGCATGTCGGACCGCTCCAGCACGCAACCCCAGTAAGCAGGCGGCAGACTAGAGGGAGTGCGGCCGCGTGGGACAGGTGCTCTCAACACGCAGTATTCCGACCGAACCTCCGCGGGCAGAGGGCGGGGCCTGGGAGCGTGGCACCGCTGCCGCGCCACAACAGCCAGCCCTTAGCACTGAACCTTGGGAAGACGGCACTGCCAGTGACCGGAACGGGTAACCAGAGAAGCGGCGCCCCCGTCCTGCTGCCCGGCCTCGCGCTCGTTCTCCACCCTGGCTGGTCGAGCAGCTTTAACTTATGCAGGTAGCGCAAGCAGCGAGCTGCAAGGCTTCCTGTCTCTTCCTGCTCATGTGAAATACTTATGGGTCAGAAAATATTTTTAAGAATGTCATACGGATTCAACTTTATTGTACAGACACGTGTAATATAGTATGTAAATACCTGGAAAAAAGGAAAGAACTAATATTTTATATGATGCATGAAAAGCGTAATCTGTTATTTGTAGCTTTGAATATACTTTTTTTAGTATTCGAAGAGAAACACGAGAACTAAAAACGCTAAGGCTGATATTTTCATGGACTTCCTTTCCGTTCAGGCACGCTGGGGGGGGGGGGGGGGGGGGCACAATCACAGATCTGTACACAAATAACACATCTCACATTTTGTTNGGGGGGGGGGGGGGGGGGGGGGGGGGGGGGGGGGGGGGTGTCACAGTTTGTTTAAAGAGTTGACCGAAGTCTTAGTGCAGCTCTCCTCTAGAGAATTTTAGAAGGAAAACAAAAAAAATTTGTATCAAATTTGTTCCAAAGAGAAATTCAAAACTCTCTAAAATGAAAAGTAGAAAGTGACAAAGTCAATTTAAATATGTAAATAAGTGAGCGAAGAGAAAGCTTTGCATGTGAGTGTTGTATTTGTGGCGACGCAGAGCGTGCGGTTTGGGAGCGACTGCTTCCCACGCTTACCTGGACGTCAGTGCCAAGCCGTCGAGTTGTTTTCCTAAGTTAACCAAAACTTTATACTAAAGTCTAAAACTTTCAAAGAAAATGACCCTTATAAAAGAGAATATATGAAAGTAAGTTTTAAAACAGTACTTTTTAGTACCAAATACAGTCTTTTTTTTAATTTTTAGCACTTTGTATTATAATACAGTTTACTATGATGGACAGAGAATCCCGGTTGTGATTTTGTCTCAGTGTTATGCAGTGGTTTCAGGGCAAATCTTGACCAGGTTTGTGCTGGGCCGTTAAACCCCCCGCAAGGCCGTGCTCAGAGTGGCCGTGCTCCAGCAGCCCCTGAAGTCTGCCTGAAGTCGGACGTGGCCCCGTGCCGCAGCACACGTCCGCCTGCGGTGCCCTGGCCAACCGCGCTTCCCGCACCCTGTTTACACACCCTGGGCATGGCGGCCGTGCGAATCCCCTGCTTCCCCGCGTGTGTCTGCTGTGAGGAGCGTGGCACCGCAGAGGCACTCCAGCGTGACGTTTACAGCTTCATCACTGTGCTTTTACACTACATGAGTAAGGACTGCGGTTTAAACGTGATGATCT
Source organism: Arapaima gigas (assembly GCA_900497675.1). NCBI lineage: Eukaryota > Metazoa > Chordata > Actinopteri > Osteoglossiformes > Osteoglossidae > Arapaima > Arapaima gigas. Next base: position 121,063 of record UFQX01000968.1, read on the forward strand.
GGCAGATCCACTGGCCCTCTAACCCCTCATCTAAGACGCGTTTAACTTTCAGCTGCTGTTTGGCCACAGGGCAGAAACAGCCACCGCTGGGCTTGTAGAAAGTTCAGGTGAGTTTAAAAGGCTGCAGGGTTTTGGGGGAACTAAGCAGTCTGGCATCTTCTGTGTGTGGAAGGGGCTGTGCTGCCCACGCGCGTTCCACAGCTGACGCTGGTGCTGCTGTATGCCTCACCTGTTCTCACGCTTGGTTTGCCGTGTTTACTGTCTTCCACATCTTTCTGTGCTGAGCAGAACCTCTGCTGGAATGGCAGCAGTAGATAAGGGTGGGGTTGTGATTCGGTTTATTCCAGCCAGTGACCAGGATAAGAGAAGACGAAACGCTTGAGTAGAAGTTGAGAAAAATCTCAGGGAGAGCAGGATAGTCACTTGATCTCCTCTACTGATGATAAAATAAGGGTTGGTTCAGTGGTTGGGGGGTCTTGTGTGAGGCCTGCTAATATGGAGCCAGTTCTCTTGTGTGACGCTGGCACTTGTGGTTAATGCAGTTCTGGTGAGGACCTTGTCCCTGGACAGGTCAAAGATTCAGTCCCAACTGCAAAGGATGTGCTGAGGAGCCTCTCCTGGACTCCAGTCTTCTGCCCCGATCACAGAGGTGTCCATCTCGCCGCAGCTTCTTTCCCCACGAGTTTCAGCGCAGCCTGCTTCTCTGCTCCTTCTAAAGCAGCCTGCGGCACAGAGGTAACTTTGCGGCTGTCGGAGGAGCTTCTTGTAGGGTGGAAACACTGCGGTCGACCTGGGCTTGGCCAGCAGGTTCTGCCACAGCTGGGTGCACCACCTGAATGTTCTCCCCCGTGTTGCAGGAGTAGTTGAAATGGTCATGTTCACAGTCCACTGTCTTGGTGGGGGAAGATGGGAGAGCAGGGGAGAGAAGGGTGAAGGATGAGCAAAGTCCTCACGGGACGCGTGTGCGTGCGTGCATGTGTGTGTGAGTAAGTAACGCCGGGCTTCCGGACCATGTCTCTGCAGTAGATCTCGCCTCCTGCCTTGAGTCCCATCTGTGTCCAGAAGAGCACTTTCACTCTAGCACTTAATGTTTTATTTACAGTAGCAGCTACAGAAAACACTGATGCTGTTGACTTAGTAATTATTTCCTGTTGCAGTGACAATCAGTTTTTTTTTTTTTTTGTCAATTTTAAAAGAACACCAATCCCGGCTGACGCCCTTATTTAATGTCCACATTTACACCTAAAGCCTATGGGAAAAGCACAGCCGCTGCCTCGGTGCCAGGCGTGCGGAAAAGGACCGTGTGCAGCTGCGTTGGGCATCACAGAGGCGTCACGTACGGGTCGTGTGCATTCAGGTTTTCCTAGTTCGTGTCGAACCGAGAGAATCCCAGCCAAGAAGCTTCTAGAATGTGTCAGAGGCTCAGGTCACGCACGTCGCAGGGTTCACGCAAACCTTTCAGCGTTTCAGGAGCAGGAGCGAGTCTTGTCACGTGACACTTGTCGGCCATTTGGGACCTGCTCTCTCCCTCCCGATCGCCCCGTGCAGACACTGCTCCTAATTGGTGAAAGGGGGTTCCTGGGCCCCTCCCCCACCGGTGACGGGCAGCTCGTTGACGTTTTCAAACCCAGGTTCGAGGACGGGCCAGCGAGGGGCCCCTCCGCGGCTGCTTAGGTTGTGCTGGACCTTAGTTCTAAATGCAGTGTAGTTGATGTTTGAAAGTTGCCTTTTATATGTACAGGAAAAAGGTTTAATTAAAGAAAGAAAAGAGCAGAAGTTCCTCCCACTGTGTCCGAAGGATAAAGGGGATTTAAGACGATTTTTGAATGTACTCCACTATGAATATTTGCATGCGTGGACTTATCACTGAAGTATAGATTTATTTAAAATAAACACATCTATACATGTACACCTGGTGTAACAAGACAAAGGTACAAATATTTTAAAAATTATTTTTTTATGGTGAAGCCACCGTTTTAGCAGGGAAGTGGGTGTAGTGTGTATAAAGGGAAGGCAGAATGCCTTGTGTAGAGATGTGATCTCTGAAAGCTTTAGACAAACTGTGACACAGGTGGGCGGGGCGGGAGGGGGGGCGTGACCAGCGGTCGCCGGGGTGTCTCCGGATCGGCGTCTCGGTTCCTGCGCTCGCTGCCGCCACGCACGTTTAATCCAAAGAGTTGCAGCGGAAGGCGGGAAGCGGAAGAGGAAGCTGTGGAGTCATGTTGTGTTCTGTAGTTCTCATGTACGCACTAGAAGTCCTGAATGTCTATCAGTGTTCTCTGTGTATCATTTAATCAATGTGTAATGTTGTTCTCTGCAGGACGCCTGCGCTTGGCTTATGAGATGTGTTTTTGTACACGTTGAGACAGGGAAAAAAGACGACTTGGTTGGAGAAAGGAGACGAGTGTATGTTGCAGGAATGCAGAGACAATAAAGGAAACTAACCCAGAGCGCGGTGTGGCGCGGCCCTGTGGCGCTTCTTCTTCCGAAGGCGGGTCCTTCGCCGGGGCTCTCGTCTCGCAGCAGGGCAGCTTCCTAAGCGGACCCGGCCACTGCAAACAGACACCTCCGACGGGTCCGTTTCCCTCTCGTAGCGTCGGCAGCCGCTGGGGGTCTCCCGTCTTTGTCTCGCCAGACTCATTAATTCTGTCCGTGGGGGTTTTGAACAGCTCTGCACCACGGGATGAAAGACGGGATCCCTGGATTCCCAGCGGGGGCCGCAGAGCTGTGGTCGCTCTGCCGCTTCCAGCAAGTTCCAGGCTACCCATCGCGTGTCTTCAACACCTCGCTGGCCTTTTCTTCAGACCATTTACCGCGGTGAGAACCACAGTGCCAAGCAGGACCGGCAGCACTTCCTTTCTGTGGAAACTGCTCCTCCTGCAGGTCAGGCTAGAAAGCACTCGGCAGGTCCTCCGGGGGGGTGTCATATCTGCCGCTTGTCACTAGAATTTTGGTCTTTTGGTCATGGGCTGCAGATGTGGAGGGAGATGGAACAGCTCAAAGTGTGAGGTCCTACTTCATCCCAGAGCAGCCTAGTGGATGCTGAAGATCTCACAACCACGTCATCTGCAAAGAGCGGGAACGAAACCCCAATACCTCCAAACCCCGAGTTCTCCTCGAAATCTGATCCATAAACCCCAGCTGGCCTTTAGCACCGATCACTCACTGCTGCCACATCCGGGACCTGAAACTGAAGCTTGAGCCACTGGGAGGATGGGCTGCTTTGCTGGGATCAGCTCCTTCCACCTCCTAAAGATGTCTCCAGGGAAGCTGCTTTCCTTGTCGTCACCAGAATGAGAAGCACAGTCCCCTTCTGTGGCCTCAGTAAGCTGCTCCCCTAGCTGGAGTTCTGCACTTTGGCAAGATGATTGATTTGAAGAAACTCCATCTTATGCAACTTCCTTCCCCCATGCGGCACTGAGCAGCTGCAACAGGCAGGAGGTCAGCTTGTGCAGACATTGGTCGAGGTCAGCTGCGACGTGATGCGTTTAGGACCCCCACCTTGTACCTGGAGACCAGCGTGACTCGGCAAACACTTAGTCCTGTGCGGCAAATTAACTCGATCACGTGAAGCTCTGTCTTTGGGTTGGGTTTAGTTTAGTAGTTTTCTGACCTGCTTCAGCTGCTTATTGATGGTGCATAACACTCTCATGGGCGGTTGTTGACCTAACATCCATCTGCCACTCAAAAAGCAGCTGTTCAAGATCAAGCAGGGTGATGCGTGGAGGCCTGCAAGTCCTAACCTGACCTCCCCAGTCTGGTGCGAAAGACACGTACGTGTCCGATGTGAACGGCTGGAAAGAAAAGGCAGAGCAGCTAGAGGGCATGTGATGCCCCCCAGCACTGGGTCAGCGGGACAGAGGGAAGGACGCAGGTGACGCGTATGGAGAAGAGCAGGTTTTATTGGGTTTTCCACCAATCAAGGTTTACAGCTGATCACGGCATCAAGTTGGCGGTAAAAAGACGGTCGCCTGAACAATTCTACCTCAACGTGTAAACAAAAACATTAATTCTAATAAAAATATCTATCTGCTAACGTTAAATAAATACCATCTGATAGCACAGTCCTGCAGGAGCATGTCGTCTCGGAGGGACCTCGGCGCACAGCTCCGTCCCGCCACCCTGTGGCGCTGCGCTCACCTGTACAGTGGGAATACGTCGCAGCTCCAACCTAGAGCAACGACAGTGTGTGTGCGTGTGGGAGGCTGCGTTTGAACCGCACACGCAGGAACTGTCCGACAGCATGGAGCCTGGGAACCCTGCACCACACACACAGCCTGAGTGACTCATCTGACCCCCAACACGCACACAGCAAGTGACCGAGTCCCGTGTCCAACAAGACGTATTTACAGAAGGCCGGCAGCGGCGCTGGTGCGTCAGAAGCCGACGTCGGGTTTGATGAAGAGCGCAGAGAAGGCGAACGCCAGGAACACAACACCGCCGATGATCGTCACTGGGGGGGGTAAAGGAGCCAATTACAACTGGGAAGTCCCTCGGCGGAGAGAGCAGAGGTGCACCGGAAGGTGACCGGAGCACCACGGCTCGGCCTTTGCCTACCTGTTCGCACAGAGATCTTCTGGGCGACCATCCGTCCTCCGATGACAGCTAATCCTGTGCACAGCCAGTGGCCCAGCGTCCCGCCCACCGCCACGCCAAAGGGGTCCTGAGGAACCGAGGGCCAGTTAAAGCGGAGCGCGCGGAGCGTGCGGATGGCGACGGCGGCGAGAGCGCAGCCTACCTCCCGAGCGGCCAGGACGATGGTGGTGAGCTGCGAGCGGTCGCCCCACTCGGCCAGAAAGGTGAGCGTGAAGGCCTGAATGAAGATGGGCGAGATGAAGCTGTGCCACGTCCTCTGAGGCAGCAGGGTCCCCGCGACGGCAGCCTCCACGTCGGGCGTCCCGCTCGCCAGCTTCACCCGCTGGAGCTGCAGGAAACGGCCACGGCGTGCGGGTCAGTCTGTGTGCACACGTGTGCGTGAGTGAGAGAGACAGCGACACCCACCTCCTCGTCCTTCTTCTTGATCTCGGCCTGCACCTCCTCAAGCTCCTCCTGCCCCTCGTCGGCACTCATCCGCAGCCCCTCGCGTAACATGCGCACACCAAAGATGGCGAAGAGCGCCGTCGACACGTAGTAGGTGTAGATGCGCGGGATTATGGTGGTGGCGTAACCGAAGAGCACTGTAGAGACGCCACGCACACGGTCAGCGACACTTGGCTGCTGCGTAATCCTCACACCCCCCACGGGCAGTCGCTCACCCGACAGGCAGGTCATGAGGCTGAGGGCCAGGATGGCGCCGGCCAGCACCGTCAGCCGGTTGTAGCGCATGGCCATGATGGCGGCGATGAAGAAGGTCTTGTCGCCGAGTTCGGACACTATGATGACGGAGAAGGACGCGGCGAAGCCATGTATGAAGCCCAGGTTGCTCTGGCCGGGGTCATTGTCACCTGTTGCCGGGGCGACGGGCCGCAGCGTCGGGCTCCTCTGCGATGCGGGAGGCGGGAACAGGAGACGGTCTGGGTTAGTACCACAACCATGAGCACCAGCCGTACCGAAGCAGATCACTGTAGTGCAAGGTGACGTGACGGCGGTCAGCGGGCCACAGGTGGCCTCTGTGGGCTCGAACGCGGGACATCACCTTGCGCAGGCGGTCACGAGACACCCAGGATAAAAACTCGCGTGAAATCCGTGCGTACCTGTGCGCTCCGTCGACCGGGGTTCAGACGCTCCCTGGTGGAAATCTCCCACCACTTATTTACATACAGTAATCTTACACTGTTTTACACTGCTTTTACTGTGTTCTGGTGCCCCGAACAGCACTGGACTGGACAGGTTATTCACAGCAGGCCCTCGCAGGGGTTTAGCTGAGCTTTCGCATCGTTTTACACCGCTCCGTGTTCCTCCCCAGCCCCCCCCGGTTCACACGAGTCGTACGATCCGCGCCGACAGACATCGTGACCGCGACCGCGAGTAGCGCTGCTCGGCGGCGCCAGAGCTCTACCTCCTGCGGCGGATGGAGACCGTGGTCGCGCTCCGCTTTCTGGTCTTCTTCCTGGATCCCCGCCACTCCGGCCCACACCGAGCCGAGCACCAGCAGCCAGGCGACCAGCACCCCTCCGCCGGCCCGCGCCAACATTTTAAAAGCAGAACACGCAGGTATTACTGAAGGCGGATGGAGCGAAACGCGGCGCTGGCATTAAACCAGGTAAAACTGACACCGGCGCCTGAAGCTCCCCGCCTCGCGGCTTTCCGACCCCAACTCGAGGAAGACGAAGCGACTCAACTCAATAAGGCCCGCCCTTCCCTCGCGATTGGTCAGCCCCTGCCGACGTGTGCAACGCTACAGCGTCGTCATTGAGAGCGCGTGAGCTCATTGGTGCACCTGTCTGTCCTTCACAAAACGTCATGGAAAAATGAGTCCTTTCTCGACAAGCGTCTGTGACCCGGAACAGGAAGTTGGGGTTCATAGCCGGTGTCGTGTTTTTGTTTTCCTGTAGTTCACACGTCAGCTCAGCGCCGAACGTTTTGTTTTTCAAATAAAATCGACTTAAAAAATTACTTGCGAATAAGCAACGTTTTTGGCTTATAATTCCGAACTCGTCTCCCAGCCGGGCGCCTGTGGCTCCGGAATGGAAATACAGGCGCATTAAAGTCAGAAGAAAAGTGTTTTTTTTTTTTTTTAAAAGCTGGTCCAACACGGTATAATCTGGTTTAAAAAGTGGTGATGGTAAAATATAGTTTCAGCAGTTTCATTTTTGCTTTCCACTTGACAACATCCTCGCACTTAAAATGTTTTGGGACGCAGTATTTAGGAAACATTGGAAAGGTTTTGATTATTGATGGTCCAATTTAACCAGTGGAGACCCTTGTTGTGCGGCTATATAAAAATTGATGTACACAGAGGGTAGTTGTGTGTTTTTGTGAAAGGGGACCTGAAACTATTCACCATCCATGTTTGTGTCCTGTGGGTTAAATTCATTAAAGAGTCCAATATCTATAACTGTAAAACTCAGTCACTGTTTGTTCTTTAGTTGAAATTTGGCACAAAGGTATTTCTCACCCTCTGAGGTTTCTGTACAGCCAAACACGCACAGCAGAGAGGGGTGATGGAGGAAGCACCCAGCCAGTTCATGGGGGGCATAAGAAATTCACACATACAGGTGATGTAAAGTTTGGTGATATTTACTCGCTGTCGCTCTGTGGAGTATTACTTAGTGTTACTGCCGTTCACTTTTCTGACCCGGCAGCACCGGGTAACAGCTGGTTTTATACAGATGTCAGAACAATCATACTGCTTTGAAAATAACCCAGAAACATCTGTGATAATTTTTATAAAGGCACGTTTCATACAGTGGGCAGAATATCATGATTGGACATTTTAAAATGCATATAAATATCTGCAAACAATTTGTAAAAAGAAAGCAGTGCAAACTTTATCTGTCTTAACGTTGTTTATTCTCTGTATAACGTGTATTTACATTGTGCTGTTTCTCCCCAGGACACAGCGTCACCTACAGGTGCAGCTCCTCACCGTGCTCCCGCGACTGGGAGCTGGATCCCAGCACTGCGGCGGAAGAACGAGTCCAGAGGCCCCAGAGTCACAGTTAGAGCTTAGCGGAACTTTCTGGATGAAACACCCAGAGTCGTCAGGGCGACGCGACCGGCAGCGCGGACTTCCGCACGGCTTCACAGCAGGTAGGGCAGGAGAGCCGTGCGGTGGGCTGGGTATGACTTGAACCTGCTCAGGTAGAACTCATGGCTGAGCCGCGCTGCCAGCAGCTGGTTGCTCAGCACGTAAAGCACCACGAGCCACCAGGTGAGGGCACCGCCCCCGCAGCAGGCACCCAGAGACACGTAGATCAGCACCTCGGCCAGATAGTGCGGGCAGGACACGAGCTCGAACCAGTCTCCGTGCGGGACCCTGTGCTCCGAGGCGGCCTGGCCCCCTGCAGAGAGACGGCCAGCAAACAGGTTAAGTGCCCAACAGGCACATTCTCATGTTTTATAACATCTGTATGGTGTGCAGCAGCAAACGTGATTGATGTCGACGCTCACCTGCTCGCCCCCCGCGGCTCGTGCGCAGCCGCGCCAGCAGCACCAGGCAGCGGTGTTGGTGCACCGAGGCCCACAGGAAGAGCAGGACCCCGAGGACGTGGTACCAGCGGAGCCAGGAGCCGAGCCGGACCGCGGCGGCACCTGCCGACAAGAGCCGTTTCCTTAGCGCCGACGACCGGGGTACTGAGGGTAAACACGGTAACCGCGTCTCGCCCTCACCTGCGCCTGGACCCGGCGGCCCCAAGCCGAGCACGGTGAGCCCCAGCAGCACGTAGTAGAGGAGGCCGAAGGCGTACTGCACCGCATTGATGGTCGTGTCGGAGAAGACGCTGACCAAGAGGCACTCGAGCAGCCGCCGCGCCGAGTGCAGCCACAGCAGCACCTGCAGCAGGACGACAGACGGCGCTTCCGCTGGACAGGAGGGGGAAGCGCGAGTGAGTGCGGAACAGGCAGACGACCGGGAACGGGTGGGGGGCAGGGGTGGGGGGAGACGTGGCACCTTGCGGGGGGTCGTGGGCGTCACCGCCATCCAGCAGCCGCAGAGCGCCGTCCAGCCGGCGGGGGAGGGGGTCACCCAGCAACAGCGTCCTCAGCGAGAGCAGCAGCAGCAGGCCGTTCCACACCACCGACACCACGTAGAAGTGCAGGAACCACCTGCCGAGCCAACGCGTGCAGCAAGGGTGTCCTTTACCACGGTAAACAGTGCAAACACACTCCTTACTGATGCTCAAGTGTCAGCAGACTGAGCCCCCAGTGTCCCCCCCAAAGGCGTCTTTCCGAGAGCCGTTTCTCTCCTCATCTCCCGACAGCTGCACAAATGCACCATCTACAGGGATATGAACCAGCAACATGGTGGTGAGAGAGACACAAGCTGAGCTGTGTGTAAAACCCCTCCTCTGCTGTAGGTGAAGGAACTGGTCTGACAAGCCAACTACAGCGAGCAAAAAGCGTGTAAACGAAACGCTCCTAAAGGCTGAATAAATACAAATGAGTATAAATGAGCCGAGCTCTTGCTTTCGGCGCCACCTTTTCGGCACGTGCCACGGCCGCCCCCGCCGCCGCGCGCTGCTCTTGCCGAAGCGGATGAGCTCCTGCAGCAGCCGGTAGGGCGCGAGGCGCTCGGGGGCGGCGGACAGGAGCGGGACGGCGCGGTGGGCGCAGTGGACCAGCAGGAAGCTGAGCGCCAGCAGGAGCCACAGTCCGTCCACGGGCCGCAGCGGCAGCATCATGGCAACGCCCGGCCCGCGTCTGCTCCGTCCGATGGGAAACACGAGCTCCACCGCACAGTTCCGCCTCGCCCTTCGCTGCGATAAAGTGTTCCGGGGGGGGGGGGGGGGTTGCAAAAAAAATTTCTCTAAAAGATTAAATGTAAATCTCTGGCACGCAAATTCCAGCTACTGTTGGCAGACACANGGGGGGGTTGCTAAAAAACAGCGCAGACGCCCTGTGACCAGCAGGGGGCAGCGCACCACCGTGTTCAGGTTGGACTGCGGCTGTCACGTCTTGAGCGCGGAGCCCCTGTACCGCACAGTTACTGCCAGGGGACAGGACAGGGGACAGTGTGTCACTTTGGGACAATCACTTGTGACCTGATGGTTGTTGGTTTGAATCCCTCTCCTCTTCCTCTGTTACTGCCTGTGATCAGTGCCTTTCCTCTGGAAAAGGAAAGTTGCACATTTTTACCACGGTGCTGTACAGTAGTGCACTGTGTACCACGGTAACACTGTTACAGCCTAATGTGGTGTGATAATAAAGTGTAACTGAAACATACAGCAGACAGCAGTGAATAAGGTGCCACTACAGGCGGTCTGGGGGGCACCGTCTGGGGGGCACCGCCTTCATCTCAGTGACAGTGGAGAGGGTGGGATGGTTCTCTACTGAGTCACAGTGTCAACATTGTATCAGTTATTTTCTCCAAAAAAATCAACACCTTTAAATATTTATATTTTCACTTATATTATCTTTGCTTCAATATTTATGATTTTTTTTCTCTTTTTTCTCTGGAATATTTTTGTGTGAAATCTGAAATCCATGAAACTGAGGTGCGGAAAGTGAAGACCTGAAGTCAGACTCAAACAGCTGAGAGAGAATCGTGTTTCACTGCCTGCCTGGTTTAGGCGTAAAGGATTAATTTACAGTTATTTTTTACCCCAAAGTGTACAATCTTGTGTGTGTGTGTGTGTGTGTGTGTGTGCACGTGGATGATAAGAGTTCAAGTGAAGACAGGCCTGGGGGTGGTTCCCAGCAGGATGCCCCCTAGTGCCTGGCAGTATCCTGCGTGAGGAAGTGCGCTCTGTTTCCTGCCCTGCTGCCCCCACCCTCACCCCCCCCCCCCCACTTCATCCAGCCGCAATGCCAAACCCCAGACCCTCATTAGCCCCCCGATGGCCTTGGCTCTCCTCTTGCTCCAGCAACAGGGGGCCTTTATTGGGCAACAGCACGGCACTAATCACACATGACAGAGACCGTGTGCGCGCTCACACACACACACACACACACACACACACGCACGCACGCACGCACGTACACACCATCTTAACATTGTTACAACACAGTAAAAGTGTTTTTTTTTACAAGATTGGTGGGATATTAGTAAGTTATCAATACAGCTGATGAAAAGTCTTGATTGGCGGGTGTGTGTGTGTGTGTGTGTGTGCGTGCGTGCGTGCGTGCCTGCAGTAACAGCAGTGTAACACTGACTATAAGCTCACCTGGGGAGGGAACTGGGGGGGCCTGATGTTCCATATTTGCGGAATGCTGGTTACTCTGCCAAGGAAAATCTCTTTTTTCTCCCCAAAATGTTTCTGTTGGCTCGGAGTCCCAGGGCAGCAGAACAAAAGAGCGACGGAGGATTTATGACTAAATGTGTGAGCCATTAATGACATGTATTGCAATATGATTTCATAAATGCTGCTCAGATCTTCTGCGGGCATCTCGTGCATTTTGCATTTCTTCCGTGTGGTCAGTAGGTGGTGTGGCGGTTAGAGCCGTTGGACTGTTTAGCAAGCTGAGCGTTTACTGGATATTTTGAGGCCTGTTGTGTCTTTCGTGTTACATGATGTCTATTTTGTTTCTCCACACATGGCAGGCAAGTGATACAAGTGAAAGATTACAATTATTACATGAATATAAATGTAATAATTATGAATGTTTAGAGAACATAACAGTAGAACCAAACGCTGGACCACCGCGTGTGAGAAGCGTCTTAAGTGAGACTGGCGTCAGAATGGAGACGGCTGACATGGGGCGGAGATCAAAGGGAGACGAAATGACGTTGTGATGGAGACCCAGCTGAGAGACGTGATGGGCATTTTATTGCTGGAAAGTGGAACGTTACACATGTTCCTGCCCTGTGGGGTCAGCTGGGTCTTTCCACTCATAATGTTTCTGTTCCAAAAACAAACGTACACACCGGGAGGCTGGGAGGAGTGCCGACACGCCAGTGACAAAGGCCACGTTTGGAGCGTGACGTCTTTCTCGTGGAAACACGGAGCATTTTCACACCACGCAGTTCAGGCTCCTGTCACTTAACCCCCCACTGAAGACACTTGTTTGCTCCCCTCTGTCCTCCTCAGCCCCTCCACTTCCCCTCGGTCCCACATCTGCCACCCTTCTGTCACTTTGCTTGATTTTCGCTGCATTTCCCTCGTAGGCCTGGAACAAAACGGAAAACAGCTAGAAGACGAGGCCTCGGGCTTCAACAGGCCAAGCAGAGCCGCAAAGGAGCTCCTGTGCCCAGGTGAACGTCCCCCTCACTGGCCAACTGAAATCTCAGCTAGAACAGGGCTTGACCTTTGAACTCAGCCCCCCCCCCAGCTAACCGGCCGCCTGAGGCCACAAGCCGAATCGCCGCTGTGACGGTTTCTCCATCTATCGAGGCAGCTTGAGGAGATAATCTGCAGTCGCTGGGAACTAGTTAGAGATTTTCCTTAATTCTCAGCAGATTAATTTCCACTGATCCGTCCGGAGTCCCTCGATAGCGTGAAGTTCTTCACTGTCTTTCCGCGCAGAGGCTGTAGTTTTATGTGGAAATATCCGTACGCTGTGAGTCCAGCACTGCTGTCCCCCGACAAACAGAGCAGCCCAAACAATTAACCTGATTGTGAAATGGGCATCAGGGAGATGTTTCCAGGTCCAGGAGGCCAGTCACGCCGGGCGCCCTGGTCAGCAGCCAGACTCTTCTGGAACACCGTCATTAACTGGAAAACTGTGGGCACCAGCAGGTCCTTTCAGATCAGCATCAGGGATGAAGATGTGTGGCGATGACCGGTCTGAGGCCAAGCGGCTCGGCAGGGGGGCGCCGACCACTTTGCGAGCCACCGAGTGAACACTTGGTCTCCTTGTCCAGAGATACGGATGGTTTAGATGGTTTGGATGGACGCTGTGGTGGTGTGTGTGTTGCCTGGCACCTTATGACCTGTGTCCAATAACCGGACAAACGTTTCCTTTTCCTCACTTGCACTTAAACTGCTTCCAGGAGAAACTACTTTTCAGAGGAATTTTGACAGTTACACTGTTGAGTCCATTTGTCTCCCTCTTTATTTCTGAATTTTACACCTTCAACTTTCTCCTTACAACTAGCAGAACCACCATTACTGCCTCCCCGGACGTCTTCCGTGATCTTCAGAGGGTGCTGGCAGCTGTTGGCAGCTGTCAGTCACAAAATCTTCTCATTGGGTCAATTTTTTCGAAATAGTTTGCTAGCAGCGACACCAAGTTCAACGTTGACCAATCAGAATTTAACACCAACCAATCAGAGTTTAGGGCTGATCAGCCAGCGTTTAGTTTTGACCAATCAGAATGTTGCGTTGAATTTCATCCCACCAGGAACGAGGTGTCATTCAGCAACTGGATAAAAGTACAGGCTGGAAAAGCCGCGCTGTGTAACCATGACAACCGTATATAACTAACTGTAGGTACTGAAGCAACTACTTTTACTCGAGTGTTTTTTCACACTATCGTCACCTTTACTCACACTCACACACACACACACACACACACACACACACACACGTAACACTTCCCACTTGCGTGGGTATTAGAAGAATTGCTGTAAAATGTTCTTCACTCATTGTCACAACCCCCGTGTTTCGTGTAAATGTTACTGGACTTCTGGCACAAACAATATGTCACGTAAATGTTAACAATCGTGAATAAAATGAAAAGTACAACCCCCCCCCCCGAGGCGCGCGACCTGCCCCCCTCACCCCCCCTCCCGTGGCTCCACGAGAAGCCGCGGCGCGAGCCGCCTCACCGCCAGCTCGAGCGCGAGCGCGAGCGCCCCAGGTTCTCGTCAGGAGAGGAGCGCCTGTATTGTTGGTTTTTCAAATTTCCTTTTTGTTTTGTTTTGTTTTGTTTTTCTAATTTCGGCTTTCGGAACAGACTAAGAGTGGTGTTTTATCACCTGCCGCAGCCATGGATATGTGACGATAACTATGACTTGTGTTACCTCTCACGGTAAATGACAGAAGTTGCCCGGGGACCCACGCGGACTTTCTCTGCTTTCTGCGGCTCTTCAGGATGGCGACAGTCCTGCTCTTTTTCCTGGGAGTCGCTCAGCTCACAGGTAACTTATAACTATACATACATTTTTAAAAATGTTTATCTCTCCGTGAACTTTCCAGCGGGAAGCTTTCACTGTGTACTATTGAATAATGCAATGTGTTGAAGTACTATTTTTGACCGTCCACTGCTGGACATTGAGCATTGCCCTGCTTCATACAGGAGGCTGTTTTACCACGGTAACCCTAACAGTGACTGCAGTAACTCAGGCTCAGTACCATGTTCAAGGGCCCCACGGCAGCAGTGGGACTCGAAACCAGGCCTTCCAGGGGGTGAGGGTGAGCGAAGCCGACTTTACCCTGTTTCGGGGTGTGGGTCCTGCCCGAGGTTCCCTCCACCCGGGAAGATCTATTTCTGGTCCTCCATTGTCCTCGGCTGACAGACACGGGAGCAGGAAGTGTGCAGAGAGCGGCCACCAGAGCCGCTCACAATGCGCTTTGTTCGCTCCTGGTCAGGTGACGGTCTGGCCAAAGAGGCCCCGGCTGAGCGGACGGCAACCGTTCCGCAACCACACGGTCACAATGTGTCAAACAGTCTGTGCTCCTTGGGCTGTGGTGGTTCTAGCAGTGAAAGGCTCGATCCCTGAAACCTGCAAGCGCTGGCTTTTACACACTCCTCTGGACAAAACTGGACTTTAACGTTTGGTTACGAAAAAGCGCGTGTAACACCCTTTGTAGACCCTAAATGGCCCTAAGTTAGTGTCCCGTTGTCATCTGTCGATGTATCAAGCTCTACGCCCAATGTCACACCTTCAGACCCCGGGACCGTTTGCTTCTAGATCGAGGAACAAAATTTCAGAGATGTTGACAGAAGTGCTGGAAGACCCACTGTGCGCATCCATCGCCTCGATCGTCGAGACCCCGTCTGTGCTTTCGTGCTGGTCCCTTCGGACGAATAGGACGTCCACATCCAGAGTAGAAGGTGGTCCACACAGGCCATCTGCCGTCTCTTCCTGTTTTGACAGAGCTGTGCTGTTTGCTGTGGCAGAGGAAATAGCATCGAATTCCTTGTGCGGTGCAGACACACCGTTGTCATCCTGCTCTCCCCTGTGATCTGCATAGTCCTCCCAGATTAAACCTACCGGTATTAAACACCGTGAGGCGACCGAGATGGGGACAACATTACATAACTGTCAACTTATCCATCCACCAATCCATCGGTTTTCAGTTGCTTGTCCTGTCAGGGTTGCAGTAGGCTAGAGTCTATCCTGGAGTCAGTGGGTTGAAGGATAGGAAAATACAGTCTGCCAGTGACTGCAGACTAATTCCTCAACTTGACTTTATAGATGGAGAAACTCTAACTGAATGTCATAATTGGAGATTTGCTCCAGTAGACTGTGAACTAACAAAATGTGGGTGGCAGCAGTAAAGAGCTGTTCAAATGTCCACTAAGGGACATGTTAGGTGATTCTCTCCTGTCTTCTCCCAGCACTAGAGCTCAAGTTTATACCAGACCCCCCAAGGTTGATACCAGAAGGAGTTCTCAGGATTAATGCCAGCGAAACTCTGGAGCTCACATGCAGGTAAGAGACCTGGTTGAGCCCGATGCAAGAAGGGGCTAATCTCTCACCAGACTGATACCACAACACACTGATTCCACAAGAGACCAACCTCATGAGGTTGTGAGTCACCTAGTAGAAGAGGGTAAGATTAAAAAAATTATTATTATTATTATTATTATTGTTGAGTGTCGTGTACGTTTACCCTCACGTAAAAGTGCAAACAATGCTGATTTCATAATTTACTGGAGGCAGATACTTGGTGTACCAAGAAAGAAGGGATTATGACAACTGTAGAATTATGCAAGTTGTTCACCTCCAGATTGGGTGGATGAGTGAGTGTGAAACATCAGTCAAGGTGTTAGTGTGTTTCAGTCTGAAGTAAATATTGGTTGACGGAGTTATTGGGTTTAGGTTGTGTGAGTGAGACTGTGTTGCACTTTCTCGCCAGCCTCACCATTAATGTCTGTATTCAGTGATTCTCCCTGATCCTTGTGCTGAAACTCAAGCTGAATAGATGAGAGGCTTAGAGAGACCAGCAACTGAAATTTATGCAGTAAAACCCCGTGAAAAGTGGGGGTCCAAAACATTTTGTGTAAAATGTGGGGTTGCCTTATTGTGAGGTTAATGAAAAACAGAAATGTTGACTCTGTCCTCTAGTTCCAGAGTGAAAAGAAAAGCAAAAAATGTTTGTTTTCATTTATCAGACATACACAAACTACATTGATGATTACAAACAAAATGTGTATGTGACAAATATAATATATACAAATACTCATAGAATAATAAAACTATAAAGACCCTCTTCGACTGTGTTGCTAGCAGCACCTGTTTACCAAAAATGCAGCAGCGGTGCATCATGGGAGAGCCATCACTGCAGCAATAATAATACTGATAGAAGCTTTTACTCAAACGTACGTCTGATTCAGTAAATCCTGTACACTGATTGACATCAGAAGTAGATGTTGGAGACTGGAAGGGGAGCAGGACAACTGCCAATCATGTTATTATAATTATTTAGTCACTGAACCAAATGGACTCTTTCTGACAACACACACATATTACCCAATCATGTCTGGGCTGTGCAGCATTCACCGTTAGGTCAAAATGATGTCTTGGGGGGGGTTGCTTTCTGTGAGCTCTGTGTGGTCTGTGTGTCGCAGTGGCCGGCAGCACATTGAGTGGAGCAGCCCTCATGACAACATTGTGGGTGACGGAAGGATATCCTTAGTGGACTGCAGTGGCGCAGGCCTCTTCTGTTCCTCTCTACGCATCAACAGGACTGTGGCTAATGATACTGGGCAGTACCGCTGCTCGTACCGCGGTATGCTTGCAGAGGATGGCAAGACCGCAGCCTCCATTTACATCTACGTGCAAGGTAACTGTGCTGGATGCTGCTGTGATGAGGTCATGCTTTCCTGGTGAGGTACAAATAAAGTGTGCAAAAACTTCTCCTAGGTGGTGTCACACCAGCACTGTACGCTGGGGTATTATACACTGTGTCACAATGCAGTACACAGTGTCACGCCATGTCACTTTGTGTAATGCTGTCGTTTGTTTTATCACTCTGTGTCAGACTGTCCTACATTATCATTTGTTGTGTCACTCTGTCCTACATTGTTCTTTGTTGTGTCACACAGTTTCACACTGTGCCACATTGTTCTTTGTTGTGTCACTCTGTCCTACATTTTTCTTTGTTGTGTCACACAGTTTCACACTGTGCCACATTGTTCTTTGTTGTGTCACACAGTTTCACACTGTGCCACATTGTTCTTTGTTGTGTCACTCTGTCCTACATTTTTCTTTGTTGTGTCACACAGTTTCACACTGTGCCACATTGTTCTTTGTTGTGTCACTCTACATCAGACTGTCCTACGTTGTTTGTGGTTGTGTCACACAGTGTCACAGTGTGCCACATTGTTCTTTGTTGTGTCACACTGTGCTACATTGTTGTTTTCTGTGTCACACAGTGTCTGAAGGCAGTAGGGGTAATGTACTAATGAAGTGCTTGATGATGCAGTGGGCAGAGCTTGATGACAATCCAAAGTTCCCACAGGCCTTGAGTGCCACAGCTGTGCACTTACATGTTGTCACAGTTTCAGTGTTTTAGTTGTCCCTCTGGCTTGCTGTTGATTTGGATGTTTTTGACTGCATAATAAGCCCAGGCACACTCTGTTTAAGCATTTGTGATGCTGACTGCCTTCTTCTTTTTTTTTCAGACTACAGAGTCCCATTCATTCACTCTTCCCACACGTATGATGTTGTGTTCATCCGGGAGGGCGAACCGGTGGTCATTCCCTGCCTTGGCTCCATCGAAGATCTCAATGTCACGCTGTACATGGTAAAAGTATGCCATGGTCACAGTGTACAGTGAAAAAATATTTCAGTCTCACTTTGAGCTCCCTGATCGGAGCTAGCCTCTAGATAGGTAGTGTGTTTCTCAAACATGTTACAGTTTACGTATTTTATATTACAAAGACTTCTGACTGAATTACACTGAATTAGCTGCCTCCATTTGATTTGTGGCAGCTCTGTATGAAGGCCTCATTAGATGTTAAAAGATGTCTGGTAGAGTGCTCACCAATGGAGTGAATGGAGGCCTGACTACATCTTGGCTATGTTCGTGTGCTGTATCTGTCAGAAGTTCCCTAAGGAGGAGGTGTTTCCCGATGGGATGGAAGTCCGCTGGGACAGTCGGAAGGGCTTCTCCATTCCCAGCCACCTCATCAGCCACGCAGGAGTGGTTTTCTGCCAGACTCACATAGACAACAAAACGTTTCAGTCGTCGCTCTACATAGTAACCGTTGTTGGTAAGAGAGCGGTTTTGCTTCTCTACAGGGAAGGTCTCCAATCCAGTCTGCCCTTTGTGCTGTGGAGAAAATGTCTGTGTTCATTAGAAACAATGGCTGGAATATACTTCGGCTGTATGCGATCATTCTTGTTCGGGTCTTCATTACGTTAATATGGTTTTTCTCACGTCCATTGCTAGTTGCTGCTTATGTTACTGGTATAGCCAGCTGCTGCTTTCCTGGCATGCGCTGCTCACAATGAATGACAGAGGAAAGAGGAAGCTGTTTCCTTTACAATGAAAGATGATGTTTTGTGCAGCCATAGCTCTGTGGTAGAAATTTACAAATGGATGACTAATTGCTAAAAGATGTCAGTTTAACACATAGGGATAAAATGTTTGTTTTTCCCAAGTTTCACCTTAACCTTATATTTCCAGAATGATACATTCCACAGTTACCTGAGACTGGGACACGCAGCTTTTTAAACAATAACAACGTGGCTTGCTGTGCTCTTTGT
Source organism: Arapaima gigas (assembly GCA_900497675.1). Classification (NCBI taxonomy): domain Eukaryota; kingdom Metazoa; phylum Chordata; class Actinopteri; order Osteoglossiformes; family Osteoglossidae; genus Arapaima; species Arapaima gigas. Next base: position 139,481 of record UFQX01000968.1, read on the forward strand.
GACTGGTTGTTTTCTCCTACTTCTGCAGGATACAAGATCCACCAGCTGACGTTGAGCCCAACTCAGCAGAGACTGGCAGTGGGAGAGAGACTGGTACTGAACTGTACTGCCTACACTGAGCTCAATGTGGGCATCAACTTCAAATGGAGCTACCCGGTCAGCCCCTGAGGGATCTTCTATTCACCCTTAATTCTGCTGAGTGATCATCTGCTCTCCTTTAATGCTCCTCAGTGGTCCTCTCTTCTACCTTAATATCTCACTACCAGTGACACTCACAGATGTGTGAAATTGGTGCAGGAATGAAACAATGATTGTACCTCTCTTTGTCATCTGTCCCGTGTGTGAAGGTCTCAGTACGCCCAAGCATCCGTTCCCGCAAAAAGAAGCTGTGGAACTCTCTGGAACTCTCCAACACGCTCATTGTGGACAATGTGACACTGAATGACACTGGCGAGTACCAGTGCTCTGCCTCCAGTGGACAGATGGACAAAACAAGCACAGCCACCTTGTTTGTCTATGGTGCGTTAACCCCCTCTCTGGTGGAACGTTCGTGTGAACTTCATCTGTAGTACCTGACCAGTCCAGCTGTGGTCTGTGGCAATAAGTGTCTGGTGGAGCGTAGTTCTCATTATTACGATCATGCGCATAGTTATATATTTATACACGCAGTGTCTACGACCAAACCTATGCAACGCACCAGTATTTTTGGCCTCTGTGTAGGTAGAGCAGCATGGGTGCACAGTGAGAAAAAATACAAAAATCCATCAGTTACCTTTAATCACTTGTTCTGATCAGGACAGAGTGACAAATCCTTAAACAAGTATTTTCGTGTTCTTTACTGTTCATTATACATCATATTACACTTATAGACAAAGGCAAGAATTAGTTTTGCAACTCTGATGCTTATTTTTAATGTGTATTGTGTTGCTTCAACAAGTTTTTACTAAAATAGCTACATTATATATTGCTATTTCCCACCTGTTTAACTAAATGATACCAGTCATAGGACCCGATAGGACAGCGGATGTCCCTCATGTGTGCAGTTAGCAGGCAGTTTTGGCCCATGATCCTGATGTTAACTGAGCAGTGACTGAATTCATTCTGGTCAAGTGTGAATGTAAACTTGCATCGTGTGGTCTGTAAAGGGACAATGGGTGGAATGCTGATTAAAACTTTATCTTTTCACCAAAAGTGAGCTTATTCGAGATTAGGGTTTGTATTTCTTAGTTTGGATTACACTGTTTAACTGTGTGGAAGTTACTGACTACAGGTCCATTGAGTAGTAAAACATTGTAGAGTCCTTTTTATGTCATTTTTGTGTTCTCTCTGAGTACAGAGAAGCCCTTCATTGTACTTAGCGAGGAGTGGAAATCTGTGGTGGAGGCCAATGTGGGGGAGCGCCTTGTGAAAATCCCCGTCAGATATTATGCCTACCCTGAGCCCGAGGTCAAGTGGTAAGATGCCTTACTCACATTGTTTGGTGTTTCTGAGTGTGATTTCACTGCTTATATGGGTAGATAATACATTTAATTAGTGGGTGTAAAGAGTGTGTATCATTACACATTGGAATACTGTTACTTTAAAAACGTACTTGTACAGAAGTTTACTTGGGGAAAAGTAAAGAAAAGCATTAGGTGAAGGGTAAAGTGATTGAAAAAGTCGCTTTGATTCAATGTTGTGATCCACTAGCAGTGTTAAGAGCTGTCGAGTTTTGACTCAGGGAAAATACATATCTATAATTCTACTCCAAGGTTCCCCTGGATCACCAAGTTTCTTACCCTGTCACACAGGGTCAGCTCAGCAGTCTGACATAAAAACCAAACCTCATTTTGGCCACTTGTATCTGCGATCTCATTATTTTGGTCATCACCCATAGTTCACAAACATAGGTGAGGATGGAAATGTAGATAGAGAAATAACTCTTTGACCAAATACTCAGCTCCCTCTTCACCACCACAGACTGGTACACGCCTGCAAAATTGCTGATGCTGCACCAAGCCGCTGCCTGGTGTGATGCCTCCTGGAAGGTTTTTTACAGTGTTTAGTATTCAAAGCACACAGTGAGCATAGAGAGGGTCAACAATCCCCCATAACTCCTCGTAATTGTTAGACACAATTTTTTTATATAAACATACAGCAGTGTATTATGGGAGAGCTACTGCTCCCCTGCCGCTGCTATGATACTAATGATATTAATAGAAAGTTCTACCTAAGTGTACATCATCTTCAGTAAAATCCATATATTTTCACTGCCAGAAGATGCAGATGACTGGAAAGGAAGGAGTAGGATGGGATCCAGTCTCATTATAGCTGATTTCATCTTATCACATTATTGCAGATTTTTACTGTACCTTCATCAAAGGTTCAGAAGCAGGCTCCAGAGGTCAAACAAATGCTCTTTAGTTGCAAAGTGACAGATATAACCACTATGTTACTCAATTGTACCATCACTTCTCCTGCTAGCGAATGACCTGAGCAATCAAAGCAGGGCCAAGCTCAGCAACAGACTTGGTTCAGAGTAAAGAACAGCCAGTGGAATTCAAGGAGGATGACTGCTGTAAAAAAAAATGTTGGTAATGGTCAGCTGACAATGAAGAGGTGTTGCTAATTATACACAGCTAGAAGTGACTTGAATGGGTTTAAGGAAAAAAGTTTAAATGTTTAATGTGAAAAAGTTCAAAAGTAATGGGAAGAGGGTCAAAGAATTGTAACAACGTAAACACGACATTTTCTTTTACAAGTGTGTCCCAACTAATAGTGAGAAGCACTGATATCAAACATTCCTCTGAAAAATATAATTGTTTAAAAATACAAGTACCAGAGTAAACATAACTTGTTACTGTCTACCTCTGCCAGTATGTGTGTAACTAGTGTGTGTAACTGTGTAAGTAGCTTCTTTGTCTTCATCTTTTGTTTGTCCCCCTCCCTCAGGTTTAGGAACGGCCAGCCTTTAACTAAGGAAAACATGAGATACAGCCGAATCCGAGCAGACAAAGACTCACTCACCATTTATGATGTAACTGAGAGGGATGCTGGGAATTACACAGTGGTGCTGAAGAATCCGAGTACCCGAGAAGAGAGGAAGGGTGACGTTCAGCTCATTGTCAATGGTATTTATACCACCACTTTATGTCTGTTTGCAGAAGTACTTGTACCACATCTCTTCTCCGTTTACTAGTGGTATCCTCACCAGCTCCCCTGTGTCTGTCTATCAGTTTTACCTGTACCGCTTCCCTGCCTCTGTGTAACTCATTCAGTGTGAGCTGTGTTGTCAGGAGCGTGTTCTGCCGAGCATGAACTGCTACGCACACTCCGGTGGTTGTGAACTGATGACGTTTACTTTATGCTGCCTGCAGTCCCACCCCAGATCTATGAGAAAGAGGTGGCAGAGGACAGTGACGTCCACTTGAATGGGAGCAGCCCCACACTCCGCTGCACTGCCCGCGGCCAGCCCTCCCCGGTGCACTTCCTGTGGCAGTGGATGCCAAGAGAGGACTGCCCCCTCAACTTCCTGTGAGTCATCTGTCACGTGATAATGTGCTACACTATGTGCTCACAGATTATGTGGCTTTTGTCAAAGTCAAATCATTTATACAGCTTCCATTTAAGATGAGATATTAATAAGTAGACATTGTTATTATTATTATAATTATTATTATTACTATTACTACTTGGTACTCAGCTTACAAAAACAGCTTTGTTCATAACCAGTAATCAATGTTACTACTTTTGATAATGGGCTAGGTTCTGTTAAAATCTCAGACTAACCTATAATAAACATTCGCTCTAAGACTTTTATTTATTTGTTACATTTTCATGAACCACTCAACCCTCTGCAGGGCTGTTGTGTTTCAGAACCTATGCTGGAAACACTATAATGTACAAAAATGTAAGAATAAACATTTTATTTATCAAAGTTTTGCCATAATACATATGCTGTAATACTTGTATTTGAATATTTTTATTAACTTTCTACAACTTTTCTGCAAAAAATTAACACTACTTTTAAATAGACAAAAATAAAATATGTTGTCTCTACAAACTCCTATTTAATGTCAAACACTGACTGATTTATCACATAAAAATGCAACATTTATCATCGTGTTATTGATCACTGATACCAGTCATGTGCTATAATACTCTTCATTGATATCTAACTGGAGGCAGAAATGCAGGTGATATTTTCTCCACAACAAACAAATTTTTGAAACTAGACGTGGAGATAATACAATTAAAAATGAATAAATAAGCAGAAATGGTTCTATATATTTGAAATTTTGTAACTTTGACGTTCGTAACATGAGGTCCCAGTGTGTTAATTACGAGTAGCTGCTTAGCTGATTCTTTCATCCAAAGCAGCTTACAACATTTCACCCATTTATGTAGTACTGGGCGATTTACTGGAGAAATTCAGGGCAAACATTGTCCTCAAAGGAACTAAAGCTTTAGCTGTAACCATTGCATATTTCAAAATGGTTGGTGTTTTGCAGAGGGGATAGAAAATATAGTAGTCCTATTTTTCTGCAATATACTGTCCCAAGAAACTTGTATAGTGTTGCTATAACATATGTGTTGGAACTAGTCATCAGAGTCGAGTTATGAAATTTGAAAGTTATGAACGTTTCCCAGCATCGCGTGCTGTATAACAGCCAGACTTGGGTAGCGTGCAAACTGAATCGCCTGGTAAAAGCTTTATCTTTCTTCTCAAAATGTTCTTTCATGAACACACTCTCGTGCCGTTGTTGAGTGTTGGAAGAAACACAGCAGGGACAAACTGTGATGAAAATGTACAGAGGATCAGGGCTGTTGAGTGGGAGCCATTTTGTAGCACAAACAGTTAGAGTTGATAAAGGCAAAAAAATGTGTGCTTGTGCTCTGTTTCACAGCATCATATCTCATACTGGCTGCATTTACCTCGTGTTTCCTTAGTGTGTGTCCACTCAGTATTCCCAGGATCTTTCCTCTATCTTCTCCAACATTCCTTGTGTTTTTCCTGTTCCATGATTTTTGATGTGCTTTCCAAGTTTTTAGGCAAAATTTTGTTTGACAGTTTCCGTGTTTTCAAATCCTGCTCTTTTTTCTGTGTTTCTTTACATGTTTACATTTTCCCCTCTTACCAGAGTTTTTTTCCTCTGATTTACCTAACTTTTTTGGCTGATGTTTTTTTTTTTGCCTTAGTTGAAGTGTCATGAAGTCTAATTCCTCTCATGATGATCAGTTGTGGGTTTTTGTGGTGACGGAGGGTATGGATGTGGTTTACCATTGTCTTCCGATTGTGAACATTTGGAGACCATACACACGCCACGTACCCTGAATGACACCAGGACCTGCACCCAAACATGTCACTCAGGCACTCTGAGGCACCACTATTACCCCCTTTTTTCTTCTGTTACCTGTTTGGTTTTTTCTTTGAGTGTTTCCTCTATGTTCTCTGGATGCTTCCTCTTAGTCCCCTGAATGTTTCCTTTCCGTTGTCTGGGTGTTTTATCCGCATTCCCTAAGTGTTTCCTGTGCTGCCTGGATGTTTTCTCCCGCTCTTGTGCTGTCTGCGCATGCAGTGATTGAGGGCTGAAGCCCCCCGGTGGAGCCCCTCGATGGAGTCCCTTATCAGGAGTGCACACACACTTCCCCCTGACTGTCCTACTCTGCGCTTCCTGTTGTTGCTCAGTACCGGCTGTGTGCTACGCTGCTTCATCATAAGTTTCCTCCTGTAACTCCCTTCTTTCCATTCCTCTGTCACTCTTTCCCTCTAATATCGCTATTTCATTGTTTCCTTCTCTTACCTTAAAATCTTTATTTCTTTGCAGCCCTTTCTCACACTCCTTCCAACAGCTCTTTCACTGTATCCCATTTCAGTCTTTCTCCCCAAAATCTCCATTTCATTCTATCTCACTCCCATCTTTTCAATGTATGTTTGTCTTTCTTTCCATTCTTCATTATTTACTTCTGTCTCTTTCGCTCCTGGCCTCCCTTCTTTCCCCTGTCTTATTCTCTTTCATTCTTTCTCTTTCGATTGTTTATAGCAGCTGAGGCTCTTCAGTCTAAATCAGTGGGTTTTCATTTCCACCATGGTTTTAGGAAGGAAAGCACTGGGCACAGAACTATTAGTTGGTCTTGGCCTCCACTGGGCATTCACTGGAAGCCCTGGCCAGCCCGGCAGGAAGAACCTTCTGTGGCTACAAAAAAGTGTCCTCTCTCCCCATTGAATTGTGAATTGTTGTTCCACAGTTATCTGTTTGTGAGTCTGTTTGTTTTTACATGGACTGTGGCTTGTAGGTCAGATGGCTGGAGATCAGGAGTGAGGCTGAAAGCGTGTAACAAATGGAGGAACATCACAAACAACACAGGGCAGAATCCAGTCCAAAGTCTAACCACTGACACCGACCACACCAACAAGGCAAGTACCACTCACATGGTCTTGTGTGCAGCCTGACCACATCACTGACCAGTCTTAACCACAAGCTGACCATAATACTGTCCACACCACTGATCAGCCTCAAGCATAAATATTTATATATGTTGACTGGGAAAAAAGAAATGTCTGTTGCTCTGTTGTCTTTTAATGTTTAAATTTAAGTAAGATAATGTGGTCCACACCAACAGCACTTCAGAAACAATTTTGGTTGGCGCAAAATGTGATACAGGTCTGTGAAAAAGTATTTGCCCCCTTCCTGATTTCCCTTGTAATTGCATATACTGTCACACTGAATGGTTTCTGATTTGTAAATAAAGGGAATCTGAACAAATATATGACAGTTTTCAAACTGTAACTTAACTTTGTTTCTTAAATAAATAATCTACTGCCCATATCCCCCATGTGAAAAAATAATAGACTCTTTAGTTACTCAACCAGCTGACCAAATTTAATTCATAATTAAATTCAGTTGATTGAACATAGCCAGTCCTCCTGAGTATAAACCTCGCAAATACTTTTTAACTGTAGCGTAAAAGGCCATATTGTAGCGTCACACAGTAAGTGGCAGTAGATAGTACACACAGTAATGCTGTAGTTTCTCACCCCACCAGCAGACAGTCAGTTTGTTGAAGATACAGAAGGCCAACATTCATGCTCTGTACCGCTGTGTGGCATCCAACAAAGTGGGCCGCGATGAAAGGATCATCTTCTTCCATGTGACACGTAAGTGAACCTGTCACTCAGATGCCTGTGGGACTGTGTGTATGTGCTGAGGCACTTTAGCGTTTGTATATGTGAAAATCCTTCTGCATGTAAATGTACCTGTATTTGTCTTTAACCTGTTGAGATATGAGGATTTGCACAGATATGCATAGGTGTGTGTTTAATGGAGTGTGAGCTCAGGCAGAGTTTGGGGGGCTTGAGAGCACACACAGACGAAAACAGAGTAACATTCACTGTGTTTGCGTTATAGCGCATGATACTGTAATAGTAAAAACATATACACTGACCAGCTACTTTATTAGGAACACCAGTACACCTGCTCATTCCTGCAGCCGTATGGCAGCAGCAAAGTGCATAAAACCGCGTAGTCACAGGCCATGGGTTTCAGTCAATGTTCACATCAAGCCTCGGAATGGGGAAAAATGTGATCTAAGTGACTCTGACCGTGGCGTGGCTGTTGGTGCTACGCGGGGTGGTTTGAGTACTTCAGAAACTGCTGCTCCCCTGGCAGACTGGAAGCATGAATGTGCAGCTGCGGACTCTAGACCAGTGTGGACTAGAGTCTTTATGGAGTGTTTCCAGCACTTCGTTGAATCTGTGTCACAAAGAATTCAGGCTGTTCTGAGAGCAAAGGGGGCCTATCCAGTATTAGAATGGTGTTCCAGTCAAAGTGGCTGTGGTGTATATATATACACCGTATACAACGCTCTATACAGTTGTGAGATATGGATGGGTGAGAACACATGAGTGAAATATAAAGGATGGTGAGCAGATATCTGGGGTATTTGAGGGTACCATGATGCCTCCTGGAGAGGGCTGCTATAGTTCACCAGCCCAGATGGCGCGAGGTGGGTTCACAAAGCATTGTTCACATGCACAAATCCATCTAGTTTTAGCAAAAAAACTGTATGTAAAAGTTGACACATTTCTGCCAAATGTCTGTGAGATGCAACTACTCCATATGTGTTTGCATGTGTTTTGATTAACTGCATTTGTGTGTATGTGTTTGTGTGTATTTGTTTTGGTCTCATTATTTATGTGTGTTCCTGAGGCCATAAATATGTATATGTGTGCAGGAGGTCTGAAGCTGGAGATACTGCCTTCCAGGGAGCCCATTGAGCAAGACCATGTGGTTCTCAAGTGCAAAGTGGACCGACTCCTCTACGGGAACCTCCGCTGGTTCTGGCTGGGCAGGAATATGTCCCATGCGGAGCGCTACCCTCCTCTCCAGTCCTGCCGCTCCTTGGCCCTGCCTCCTGAACCCCTGCCCCAAGCCACCCTGTCAGACTCACAGGGCTCCAACATGACTCTGGACCTGTTCATTGCCAACGTGTCCCGTCAAGACCAGGGCCTGTATGTGTGCCAGGTGGAGAACATGAAGACCAAGGAAAAGACCTGCCTGGTCAACCATCTGATCCTCAGAGGTACACAGTTTACCTTCAGTTGGACTTAGCTTCTCTGTGAACTCCTGCTCTGCCTCTACCCATGCCTCCACCTGCGAAACCTACCATTAGCCCTCATCACCTACCCATGCTCTGGAATAATGTTCGTTGTTCTGTCCGTCTTCTGACCTTCTGTCAGCTTTTGCAAACTCACCTCTTCACTGATTATTTCAAAACTGTCTAAGCTTTTCTTCTGTATTTCACATGATCTTTCCCATAGTATTTTAGTGTTCTTTACCCCTTTTAAGCTTTTCTTGTTTTATGTGCAATATTCTTTTAACTGACGGTGTTCAGACTAGACCAATAATTCATCATCTGGTATCATGTGACTTTATAAGTATGTATAACCATCATTGTAAGTCACCTTGGTTAAAGGTTTCAGCTAAATAAATAATGATCTAAATAAATCTTGATGTAAATTGCAGTGGATAAAATGGTTAGCAAAATAACTTACAGATAATGTCATGAGAGAGCAATAATACGTGAGGGTGTGTGGGTATTTCCTGGGGTTCCACATGAACTTTGTGCTCACATTGTGTTGCTTTCAGTATAACTCTAAAATGAAAGAATACTTTCAACAGTACATGTAAAACCACTTCTTCTCCAACCACCAGCTCTTCAAGCTTCAAAAGTAGTGGTGGGCATGACTGACCAGAGGGTGAATGTTAGTGACACAACCTTAATGACATGCGAAGTGTCCGGGACTCCCACACCAACCATCGTGTGGACCAAGAACAATCAAACTCTAGTGGAGGGTTCAGGTGAGACCTGTACTGCTGAGCTCCTCTGCCTATTGTTATTTTCTGTTAAACACTCTGAGATAAACATGTGAGATTACAGAAATCTTCTAGAGTTCTGCTTTCTCAGGGGTTCTTCATTGCACACCCTTGTGGATCCCACAGGTGTGGTTCTCACTGAGAGGAACCAGACTCTGACCATCCAGCGTGTGAAGAAGGAAGACAGTGGCCTGTATGCCTGCAGGGCCTGCAACAGCCAAGGCTGTGATACTGCACAAGCAACCCTCACAGTGGAAGGTGAGTCCATAAGAAGCAACATCATGACACACAAGGACTTCCACCTATTAAGGAGTCGCATTTATATTTACATTTATTCATTTGTCAGACCAAAGAGATGTACAACTGAAAGCATGTCAGCAACAGAGGAAGAGCTTTACACACAATATGATGAGAGCACAACTTGTGTGTCTGTTACCACTATGTTGCTGGTTCACATCCTTCCCGTAGCTGCCTATAGAAATGACATTGAAACAACAAATAAAAAGATACTTGTAGCAGATGGTGCTGGACTGTCCTGGAGATCAGGAAAGAAATGGCTTTCAAAGTGATGGGTTTGGGAGGGATTCAGTAGCTCCAAGGGATACAGGGAGCTCATTGCACAACATCGGGCACCAAACTGAGAGACAAAATCAAGAACTGAAAGACTTGATTTTTGCATAGAAATTTGTTTTTGTTACTAATTACTACAACTTCAGCCTTTGTTGATGCATTTCCCCAACTAGTTCAGCCCAGTTCAGTTTCCGGTCCCACTTGAGTGTTGTGGTAGGAAAACTAGTACAAAATAATTTTTAAAACGCCATATTTACCTTTTTAATCCAGTGGGAATTAGTTGTAAGCAATTTCTATATTAACCTTTATCTTTGAAGTTAAAAATAGCTGCTGAAGAAAAGGGAAGCTGATAAGCTTTATCCCCTGGGAACAGAGGAAACAAAACACTGATCCATTTGTACTGAAAGACCCAGAACAATGAGACCCCTTCCAGAAGAGTCCACGTTGTGTAAGTACACAACAACAGCAGCAGCAGAAGCTACGTGACGCGATCCTGGGTCTTCCTGGTCAAAGGCCCTGTAGGCGCCAGGAAGACTTGCCTAAGGGACAGGGGAACACAGCCTCTGCAGAAACACTAGAAGGCACTGTTTTATTGTAGAAAAGATTGAGGCTTTGACTTTTCTTGCTATAGCAGAGAAGGAGTCACTGACCACTGTGTACTATTTGCAAAAAGATGGAATCATTGCCCTGTGGGTATTGTTTATGTTCAGACAGCCATTTGCTTAAGTGTATTGTCAATGCAGGGGCAGAGATGTTTCCCTGAGTCTCTTGTTGATGCCAGGGTGAACTCATTGACCCGTGTCTCTTGATTATGCAGGGGCAGAGGAGAAGACCAACATGGAGCTCATCATCCCCATTGGCGCCGTGGCCATTGCCATGTTCTTCTGGCTGCTCATCGTGTTCGTGATCCGAAGCAGGAAGAGGGTGAGAAACCAGTCAGAACAGGACTCTGAGGCCCATTGTGTGTAGAACAAGGACCACATTCTTTCCCCTTCACCTCCCCATGATGCTAGCCGGGTTACAAGGCTGTCCTATTGAAGCCCTAATGAAGCTGGGCTCGCGGTGTAGCGGCTGGTGGGCTGAATAGGCTGAGAGGGGCTGCCATGACCACCAGCATGGACTGCTTGTGTAACCAGTTCTTTAATGTTCTGCAGCCCAGTGATGGGGAGCTAAAAACAGGCTACCTGTCAATCATCCTGGACTCAGAGGACATGCCAGTGGAAGAGCAATGTGAGCGTCTGACATACGATCCAAACAAGTGGGAGTTTCCCCGAGACCGGCTAAAGCTGGGTAAGAACGTTCCTCCAAAGAGGCACTGTATCCAATATAAACACCTCCTGAAATCAGGTGTAATATTATCATGCATAGTTGTTCATGGTTCTCAACTGACACTTTTACCTAGATCTCATTTTTAACTGAAGTAACTCAGTGTCTTTGTGTTAAACTGCTGCTTTCCACTTCCCAGGAGAGCCTCTCGGCCGTGGGGCCTTTGGCCAGGTTGTAGAAGCAGCAGCATTTGGCATTGAAAAAGCTACTACCTGTACCACAGTGGCCGTGAAGATGTTGAAAGGTACTTGAGAGCATTCAGCATCCTTGTTGCCCAGCTCTTATTGTCCAATTACAGTCATCTCCCTATAAAAAGCTTGAAAACCGATATTCCTCTCATTCTACAGAGGGAGCTACTTCAAGTGAATACCGGGCCCTGATGTCAGAGCTCAAGATTCTGATCCACATTGGCCATCACCTCAACGTGGTCAACCTGCTTGGGGCTTGTACAAAGCCAGGGGGTGAGTGGGCTCCACGTGGCCTTTTGGTGTCTCTGTCACTGAGTGCTACTGGAGTCAGTAAACCCTGGCTCTCACTCCACAGGTCCCCTGATGGTGATAGTGGAGTACTGCAAGTATGGGAACCTCTCCACCTTCCTCAAAACCAAACGTGCGGAGTACCGCCCTTTCAAGGTAAGAGGTCCAGAACTCTCCACATGAATATTTTTTATATATACTCTCAGAATTCAGTTGACTATCCCAGGTTTCCTTCCTGTCAACTGCATGACTTATTTGTAGTTTTGTATTTTTAGTCTTACCTGGGCACCATGTGTGGGTGCTGCTATGCTGATGACTGCTTAATGTCTCTCAGACTGGACAGAAGCAGCCATGTTCTCCAGTGGAAGAAGACCTGAGTAAAGGTGACCTGGGATTGGGGTCAAGTGTCCAACATTGCCCCCCGAAGGGCAGGGATGCCTGCTGTGTCTACACTAAGGAGGGATCATTTTGTCACCTAGAGGAGGCAGTTGGTAAGTCTGCTAATCATGAGCCATTACAAGCTGTAGGGCTAACAGTCACAGCTATTCAATGTGACCAGGGAGGTAAAAGCTGAGCTCTCGTGTTGAACAAAGGTGTCCGCTAGATAAGAGAAGCAAAATAACAACCTACAGGTTAGATCCTTTGAATGATCCTTCCCACACTGTGTCCAACAGGCAACAAGAATCTACAAAAGGCCTGCCTGACGATGGAGGATTTGATCAGCTACAGCTTCCAGGTGGCCAAGGGCATGGAGTTCCTGTCGTCCCGCAAGGTTAGCTGTTCAATAAGAGCAGTGTGCTGAAAGTTAAGCGTTAATGTTGGGTTATATTACTGCCTGTGATGTAGGGTTTGGACTATGACACGTTCTGTTCATATGCTGTGGTTGGGTTGTATGTAATGTACACTCTACCTTCATATAACGGGGCCCCATGCAATGAAAAACCACTACAATTGTGTATTTTTTATTACACAGTGGGCTTAACTATTCAGTACGGCAGCATTTTTACTCATGGACACTTTACTTCGAAAACATTTATTTTATTTACTGTCTAATATTTTTATGGAGTTGGCAGCTGAGGTGAAAAAACTCCCATCTACAGAGAATGGAAAAAATAACCCTTTGAGGATCCATATGGCTATTCACCCTTCCTGGGGATTCTAATGTGGTGATAGAGGACCTGTGAGGATATGTCTAATACAAGAAAAACCTGTACAGCTGTGAAGGTTGGGCTATTGTCTCTGGAAGCTAAATCTGTTACCAGGTCCAAGGTTGCTGGTTCCACTGGTCGTGATATGCAATCGCCACAGAATGCTGCAGCCACAGCGGACTTCGCCAGGGGAGTGAGATCAGGGAGATGTATTATTTTGCGCTGGTAGCTCCCATGCCACCACTTGCTACTGGTATAAGACAGGAAATAAAACCGGGTCCCCACAACTGTTATGATGTCAAATACAATGCTATTATGCCACCATGTGCCAACCAAAGGTGCAGCAAGGAGAATGTTCAACAAAAACTATATTGGGTACATGGAAATGGAGCGATAAATCTTAAACGTGGCTTTAAAAGCTGACACTGAAAGGGCATTCCTGATGCTACCTGACAGACTTTTGCACTGTTTTGATGCTCTACAGCCAAAGGTACGCCCTCCTACTGAAATCTTATTAATCGGGGCTACTTTAACATGTTTAGCCTCTGGAGTTTGTAAGCACCTTTCTGGAAAAAAGCACGAGTAATGTCTCTAAGCTGGAGCAATGCCATTAACTACCTTAACTACCTGGTAACAGAATAATTTTATAGTCTCCTGTAAATTGACCCATAAACCAATATAGAGACCTAAGAACCAGTGTTATATGGTCATATTTCCTAACTGTAGTGTCAGTCTGAATGAACTGCATGCTGGGTACAGTGCGATACACACAGCCTGATAGCAGATAGCAGATACAGTAGCTGATTCAGCTTGAGACAAAGGAATTTGCATATGTTTGTCAACTGGAGAAAGCAGCAATGTGACAGACAAAAAAACAGGTTAGTGTGGGATAAAGTAGTCAGTTTCTAACTTAGTTTGAGCAGTGCAGCATGGAACAATGATCTGTTTACCTTCCTGGGAAAATTGCTCGAGCTCCATCGACTTGGAAGGGGGCCATTTCACAGATGCTCATTTGAGTTGAGGTCTGGGCTTTGACTGGGTCACTTCAGGACATTCACCTATGGGTTCTTAGCCACTCAAGTATGAATTTTGCTGTATGTTTTGAGCCTTTGTCCTGCTGGAACGTTAGTCATCATTTATGAGGTGTGTGTGATACTGTTGTCAGGCACAGCTCCTCCAGTCTTTGTCATAGAAGACTGTAACTGCTTCAGGGTTGCTGTAAGCCTCTTGATGGACTCCCTTACTTTGGCTCTTCTTGCCTGGAGACTCAGTTTTGGAGGATGGCCACTTATGGACAGATTTGCAGCTGTACCGCATTTTCTTGCCTCTTCAATGTGATTTGAGTAATGTTCAATGCCTTTGAAGTAGCCTTGCTTTGACTGCTATTTTTTCTGTTCCACACATCCAGTATTATTAGTGTTCATTCGTTTAGTTGACAATTTGCTCCAGAGATTTAGAATGTTTACATGCTTACAATTTACCTATTCATGCAGCATGGTAATTTTTACCAGAGCAGTTTGCTAAATCACCTGCTCATGGGTCCTACAGAAGGTGTGCTGATCAAACACTACAAGGTGTACAGCACAGTACCTCCTACGGTGTTTGTATTTAATGGAGGAAAAGAAATTGTCAGTTACCTTGTCAACTTTATTCCTTTATATCATAAACAGCTGTGAGCCAAATGATCACAGCACCTCTGTCTGTGGTGTCCTCTGTCTCACACCTTGTGCTTCCTGGACACGCTCTGGGCCTCCAAGGCTCTGCACTGACTTATAACTTATGATAATGAATGAGCAAATAAAATATAAGAATCTGAAAATATGACGATAATAATGGCAGATTATGTTGTTGGCTCTTGGGTGAGTGTCAGTAACATGTTATCCTCTCGGGTTTAGTTGAGTGTCTGTGTGCCTGTTCTCTGTGGGTTACTGTGTATGTAAAGGTGGTGTTTGTCACCAGCAGTGTACTGTACCTGAACAGCAGCACTATGATGGCTTCCTGCTGTAACTTAGCCCTGTGTGTGTGTCTGTGTGTATGTGATCCACAGTGCATCCACCGTGACTTGGCTGCAAGGAATATCCTGCTCTCTGAGAACAATGTGGTGAAGATCTGCGACTTTGGCCTGGCTCGGGATGTGTACAAAGACCCAGACTATGTCAGGAAGGGTGATGTGAGTCCAGAAGGAATAAAAACATCTATTTTTCACACTGTCTGTTTCTCTGTTTCATTTTAATCAGGAGTATGTTGCCAGTTATTGTTTTGTCTCCCTTACTCTGTCTGTTAAAGGCACGGCTTCCTCTGAAGTGGATGGCACCAGAGACCATCTTTGACCGGGTCTACACCACTCAGAGTGATGTGTGGTCCTTTGGAGTTCTACTCTGGGAGATTTTCTCTCTGGGTGAGCCCTCAATCACTCCCCATTCAGACTGGAATGTGACCTGACTGCTCTGCCTGCCGTGTGCCAGGTTGGTAATGGCCTTCTCCTTATCTGCAGGTGCATCGCCATACCCAGGTGTGGTTATCGATGAGACCTTCTGCAGGAGACTGAAGGAGGGGACAAGGATGAGAGCACCTGACTATGCCAGCCCTGAGATGTGAGTGGACTTGTTGCACACACTACTGCGATACACCAAACCCTCTATAAACACTATTCATTATTACTGGGCCAGAAAAAAGGAACGACTGAGCGTGTGTGTTTGCTGTCTGGTCAGATATCACATCATGCTGGAGTGCTGGCTGGACCGACCCAAAGACAGGCCGACGTTTTCCGAGCTCGTCCAGCACCTGGGCGACCTGCTGCAGGCCAGTGCTAAACAGGTGCGGATCTAACCTGGGGCCGCAGGTCTGTGTAAATGTTACAGTGTCGTAGGTGTGTGCATCAGCATGTGGTAGCTAGTTAGAAAGATACTAACTCCTGAGTAAGACTGAATAACACTCCGTTACAGGATGGGAAGGACTACATTCCCCTGACAGTCGATTGCCGGGAAGGGACTGTTGTATCCCGTGGGGTTCCAGGCATTTCCCATGACCCCCAGGTTCACTATGACAACGCGGCCTTCCTCAGGTATGTCCCGTCACAGCGCCATTTAGGACGTAGCCGTGCCCCGTTGCCATGACGATAGCCAAGCTGGGAAAAAGAGGCTCAGATTCCACATGGGGAGCGAGTCACCGTGAAGTCAAGTGCTAAAACTTGACGTGCTGTGGCGCTGGGTCCGTCAGTGACAGCACCTCCTCTTGACCCCCATGCAGATTCTCCCTGCAGACTGACGGGTGTGGGAAGACATTCGAAGATGTGCCACTGGAAAAAAATGTCATGATGGTAAGAGTGCAGACCTGTCGGCACAGAGGAGCTCAGCTACTGTAACGCGCAGCCTCGTATATCAGCAACACTGCCACTGTGACAGAAACCATTCTGAGGGGTGCTGTGTACACACACACCTGTGCACAGATACCAAATAACATGACGGACAGTTAGAAAAAGTGACAGGGACACAGTCAGTTTTCTCAGAGCATGGTATGGGAGGGTAGTGTAGCTCAGGTCTGGCTGTGACAGTTTTATCTCTGTCTGGAGATGGTTCCACAGTGCAGGGGCCCTGCAGCTGAAAGCTTTACCATCAACAGCTCTTCTATTTGTTATAGATACTAAAATAATGCCCCTGTCTTGGGATCCCAGTGTCTTAAAAGTTTAGGAAAGTTCAGGTTTAAATGCACAGTGTCAGAGTTGACGTCCCCGCCAGCAGTGCTTGTCCAGGTTCACCTGAGGGAAAGAGTTCCACAAACGGGTCTTTGAAACAAATATAACGTGATGTTCCTACATTGAATTTTTCACCAGGTTGGACAGACAGATATGGGGATGGATCTGTCACCTGAGGACATGAAGAGGCTGGAGCACATCCATCCCCAGACACCAACCTTCAGGTGAGACTTTCAGTTCTCACCGCTACCACCTTCTGACACCTTAGACTCACCCAGAGAGCAAGTGACACCCTCTCAAGCGGGACTGAAATGAAAATGCCCCGTGGGGATGATTCCTGTGAAACTCTTCTACAGAGAGGGTCACCTAGGGAGCTGCTTGTGCTGCTCACTCCAGCTGACAGGGGCATTACTGTGATTCTACCTGTGGAATCCCCTCCTGTGTCCTCCCCCACCCCGCTGCAGTGCTCTGCTGCGCAGCAAAAGCAAGGAGTCCCTGGCGTCCGAGTCGTCGAACCCCACCAGCGGCTACCAGTCGGGCTACCACTCGGACGACGCCGACACCCCCGTGTACGCCAACGAAGAGGTCATCCAAAAGAGGGACCTGCAGCTGAAAGCCTCTCTCAGTGGCCCCAACAAGTTCACCAGCGAAGTGCGCTACAGCGCACCCCCTGTCTAGCACCCCCCCGTGAGCACCCGATGCCCTAAAAAAGAGCAGCGTCTACACACACCCGCTACCCTCGGTGTTCCTCTGCGCACACTGTTGAGTCCAGGCCGGCCGTACACACACACACACACACACACACACACACACACACACACACACACTGTCTGTCTCCGCAGTGCAGACCCTGACACTCAGTATTACCCTGGTACATCCAGTGCCGCCTGTTATTAAATCGTCTCGCCCGCCTCAGCTAAACGCACATCATCTCCCTTCCCCATAGATACGCTTCTGCTTCGACCGCGCAGGAACGCGTCACACACTCGTCGTGTCGAGGGAGAGCAGGGCACAGCCGCCCCTCTTCCCGTGGCAGGAAACGGGGGCCGCGCCGCCGCCAGACAACCAGTCGGCCGCTCTTTTCTGTTGCATTGTGTGGCGCAGGCGAGGTCGACCCCCTTGACACCAGCAGCTCCCAAGCGTCTCAGCGCCTCTACGCTTCCGGCACTCCTCTTCTTTCCCCGATTGTACAGTTTGTAACGAAAGCTTCATTTTATACGAAACATTTACGGTTATTAACAGAAGTATAATAAATAAAACTAGTTTTCTAAAATAAACACACACTTCAAATGTACGGAGCCTTTCGTGAGTCTCTTTGTTGTGCGTTGACCTGGGGTTGCGAAGGTGGCGAGGGTGCGCGTGGGTGTGTAGTGCCGCCGAGCCGTACGAGGTCAAGGAGAGCGTCACGCGGGACCCCGAAGGGGACAGAGCCGCTGCTGCGTCATTATATCGGCACGCACGAAAAGGCCTGTACAGCAAGTGTGAGAGAGGGACGCAAACACACCGGCACCGCGGGACCGTGCGGGGCTTAACACGTGTGCAGGACACCGCCGAGGAGCCCGAAGCCACCCGCTCACGGGATGTGAGGGACGAAACCACAAATACATCATCTCAGAGGATGCGTGGCGCCAGCGAGCAGAGTCCCGGCGAGGACGCTCACTGGAGACATGAGCATGAGAACCGGGGGCCTCGTGTCATCACCTCCAGTACCACGTTTTACCGTGAGCTCTAGCCAGATGAGTCACGGGAAGCGTCAGCCCTGCACGGTCATAGCTGAGGAACCGCCCGCCGCACCCCAAGGAGAGCACCTCTCTGGCTCCTCACAGGGGGTCTGAAAGTGTCAATTCTCAGTCTCCCCGTGTCCCTCAGAGCTGCCGAATCCCTCCCAAACCCACCTCCCCGCGAGCCGTTTCTCGCCTGACACCCGCATAAATGAGCCCAACACCATCCGCTGATCGAATCTCACTTCTGTAGGGATGTGAACCAGCAACACGGTGGTGAGAGACACACAAGCTGAGCTCAAGTGTGTGTGTAAAACTCCTCCTCAGCTGCCGACAACCTTCTGTTTACGCTCAGTTGTGTGTGTGTGTGTGAGCGAGCGAGGGGGAGACAGTGCGTGTTCCAGCGCACATCCTGTCTGTCTCCTGTCCAGTCGGGGAAGGTCCTCGTTCCTCAGGAAATGAGTGTGATTTGCCGTGTCGTCCTGCATCACCCTGTGCTTTTATCTCCTTCACATGAATACACATTTATTACTATTTCTCCTGCACTCCGGACTTCTGGAAAAACACAGCCAACCCTGTGTTTTCTCACACACACACACACACACACACACACACACACACACACACACACACACACCAGTACACTCACACACACCTGCGACGACCCGTTTAAACTGATCATTTAACCAGAAAGACATGTTTGGACTGTGGGAGGAAACCGCCACCCGAGAGGCAGCAGCTCCCCCCGCTGCACCGCTGCTGACTTGTTACACCTGAGTGAAAACACACTTGCAGGAAGGCAGGGACACACCCACCCCCCACGACGCTTCTGCCGGACGTGAGAAACACGTACTTCTCCTCCAGGTGAGGAGTCACCGTCACTGTCACCGTCGTCACCGTCCAACATACAAAACCACAGTAACAGCTGCGATTCATCTGGGGACAAAAGCATCTTACAAACAGTTCAGCTACTGATGGACCAGGGGGCACAAGGCACATCCTGGCCAGGGTCAGGGGTTAAAGGTCATGGATGGATGAATGATGTCATTAAGTGTTTCACTCTTGTTTTTATGGACAAGTTTGAGCCCCAGCAGGGCTGGGTGTGGTTTCTCCTCAACCTGCCCACGGCTGGTCTCACCTGATACCGTAACTGGGCCCTTCGGTTCTCCTCATCATCAGCATCCAGGATTCAACTGGAGCACAAGGAGAGATGTTTAGACGTGCGCTGCTAACGTGCTAATTGCCCGCGGGGAGAACGTGCACCGTGTGACCAGACCCCCGTTGAGTCCGAGAAGAAGTTCTAACCCCGAATCCAACGGCCTCGGTTGTATCTCAGCAGGAAGCGGGTGGAACTCTGCTGCTGCGGCTCTCCTGGTGGCCAGCGTTTCCATTCACTGCACCCATGTGTTCTCCCAGCACGCTGTGTGTGTGTGTGTGTGTGTGTGTGTGCGTGTGTGTGTGTGCGTGTGTGCGCGTGTGGAGCAGTGGCAGTACGTGCAGGTGCTATTGTTGTTGAACAAAGGCCTCCCATCATGCTTTGAACTGGTCTTTAATTGAGGTAATAAATAGCTTGATGATGTAAATGTTTCCTGACCATGTGGGCGTCGCCCAACAAAAGCCTCAGCCTGTGAGACACGCGTCCCTGAGGAAGGGGCCGGACCCCACCTGGCCGTCACAACAACCCCCCGCAGGGCAGAGGCCTAATTCACGCTCCTTCCATCATCTGCCTCTTGCTGGAATCGGTCTGGACACAGCTGTGTGTTGGCATCTGCTCATATTTATCCATTCGATACGTCGCTTTTCTCCACAGCGTCTCAGCTAAAGACGGTCCTCTTTCCTCTCCTGTGTGTCGATACCACCACGCTGCTGGTTCACATCACCTCGCTTCTCCACGTTGAGATTCTAGCAGCTAACGGCTAACGGGAGTGCCGCTAAGGAGGCAGAGGGCTGCTGGTAAGAAGGATCCAGAAGAGCTTCTTACTGCACCTAAGCTGAATAATCCGGTGTCTAGAAGAGCTCATGGTGATCACTTCACTTAAGGGATGTGAGCCAATGTCCACGATGGACTGTAGTTCCCCGCTCTTCCTGTCCTCTGCCCCGGTCTCCGTCCGATCAGAGCTCAGAACCCACTTTCTTCACCAGTCTGAGCACATATGATGTTTCCTCCAACACACAAGAGCACTGAAGATCAGTCTGGTAGAATGGGGAGGATGTTGCTGCCCACACCAAGGATTTAACCCTCCTAGCAGCCATGATAGAATGATGCTTTCATGAAGGTGTTGGGGTCCAAACCCAGCGACGGTCCTGTAGACAGAAATCAGAGTGTTGGACGTGGTCCAGGAGCTGCAGGAAGCCAGCGGAGAGAGACGAGGAGGGTGGAATCATGGGAAAACGGTCAGGTCAAACACAACTCGTACCGCAGTATTTTGGACCAGCTGCAGAAGACAAACTCTACTCACAGAATGCAAGGAGATCCTCCGTTAGACGTCAATGAGGCGCCACCTGGTGTTGAGCACGGTCCACATGCTCACGCTGGGGGCTCATATTTTAATATTTAAATCACTTTATCAAAGAATCGGTCGGTAAATTCAGTCATTTCAGTGTTATCGGTTACAAAGGTGCCTTTTGTTGAAAGATGTTTGGTACGTTTTAAGAGATCAGCCCTCAGACGTGACGGTGGCTGCGCTGAAGGTGGAGGAAACGAGGGCAGAGCATCATGGGGGGTTCTGGTCTTGTCCTGGTCTTTGTTTTTTCTCCAAGTGGTTTTACCGCTTTCTGTTTAGCCTGTGAGTCGTCAGCAGGTGAAACCGCGTGTTGCGATGGAGACCTTGAAGGTCAGGAGAAGCGGACGAGAGGATTTAGACGTGTGGCTTCCGGCGTGTGGACCAGAGAGGAAGAGCAGGACCGCGGCACTCCAGCCCAGCTGACTCTGGACCTGGGAGGAGAAGCGCTGGTGTTTTCGTGGTGAAGAACGATGGAAAGGAGCTTCTTGAACGTGTGTGTGCGGCACTGTGGGCCAGCGTGAGGTGCGTTCGTCAGTGTCCACAGTGACGCGCGATGAGGCACTGGGGTCCTGAGTCGAAACTAAGCGACTGTCCCCACCTTCCGGAAAACTACCGCGTTCCACCTCCTGCTTTGTTTTCATTCGAACACCATCGTTGTTCAAGACTGACTACGACCGTGACAAGGCCTCAGGCTCTTTCTTCTGCAACGGCTGCGCTGGACCAAACTGGAGCAACTGTGGCGGAACTTCCCATCATCCTCGCTGTCCTCATGCCATCCAACATGAAGAAAAAACTGGGGCGAAGGAGTTTTCACCCGACAGGGAGCTGACAGAAACTACAGCCAGGATCGGTTATCTGCTGCACCTCTTTGAGAAGGAAGTGTGGAGAAGGAGATGTTTTGAGAAGCAAACCGTTAGCAGACCTGAGGAACCTTCAGATGCTGCTCAGAGTTCACGCCAGCTGCCCTCTCCTCACTCTGCACATCACATCATCATCCTCACACCTCTCACAGCTGGAAACGGCCCCACTGGTCAACAAACCCCACGCGTGTTTGTAAGTGAACACGACGCTGGTAGAACGTTCCTTTGTTTTCATTTATTTATTTCTGTAACATTAAACCTCCGTCGTTGTTTGTGCCGGTAGCAGCACGCTCTTCCTCCAGAGGGCGCTGTTGTCCAGTACTTTCCGTCCGCAGCGCTTGCTTATTTCGGAGCCGCCTCTGCAGGGACGCACAGATACTGTGTGGACCATAGTGGAGCGGTAGTTCTGAGATTTGCTCCCACACCCGCATGTTGGCGCACAGGTACCGTAGTAACCAGTGTAAACGGTAAGGTGTGTTGTGAAGCCGTAACGTTACTGGACAGCAGGGGGCGGAGCGGTCAAGTCGTGGGTTTGTGTGAGAATTGCTTCCCTGGGTGCAGGAAAATGCTGTGAAAATGACTCACTGAAGCAGTAGACGGACGCAGCAGGTGATGTGCTGGTTAAGGGCAGCCGACCAGAAGGTCGCTGGTTTGAATCAAAGTCCCCGTCGCTGCTGTAGGACCACCGAGGAGAGCTGTTACCCTGAATTACTGCAGTAAACTAGCACAGATGCCCTAGGTCACTGGCGATCTGGAGTGGGGGGGGCAACTGTGGACCCTCAGTGGGGATCATTCCGGAAGGGGAGGAGGCTGATGGAGGACCTCACAGCTCAGAAGATCTCAGAAGGTTGTCTACTCCTGTGGACCCACCACAAGATGTCCCAGAGCGGCGCTTCCTCTACACTCGCTTGTCACAAAGTTCAGACCCCCCCCCCCCCCCGGCACCGCAGTAAAATCACGTCGCTNGAAACCATTTAAAAGCCGGGACCCCCCCCCCCCCCCGGCACCGCAGTAAAATCACGTCGCTGCGGCCCGGTGGGTTCTCTGCTAGTCCATCTGAACAGAAGGCAGCCGGAGAAGAGACGGAGACGGAGACGGAGATAACGCACAATGAGCCGCTCGTCTCACGCTGTAATGAAAACCAGAGCTGCAGGAAACGGCCGGCGAGATGGAGCAGATCCCGTCGCCGCCGCATAATGGCATCAACACGGAGTAATAACATTAAAGTTGCTCATCTTTTTCATCAACGCAGCGGCGACACAAACAGTATTTTAATTACACGTGGGAGATACGGGGGGTGAGAACAGAGGCGGTTTGGAGGAGAGAAGGAATCGGGCGAAAGTGCAGAGTGAGGCCCGGGCAGAAGGAGCCACGCGAGGGGCCCGTCACGCTCTGCGGATGATCGGCCGCCGCTTTGGCTCGAGGCTCCGAGCAGAAGCAGCCCGTGTGACTCCTGACCTCGGGCTGCGGGGGCGGAGCATCGCGGGGGGTCGGGGGGGGTCGTACTCCGCAGGACAGATGCCGCCGTGGGACAAAGCAGTTTTTGTCTGTGTTTATGAGAAGTTTGTATCACATGAGGGTGTTTTTCAAGCGTCTCAAGGAGACGAGCGAGTCGGCGAGGCCGGACGCTGGACGCGCGCAGGTGGCCTCGGTGCGGCCAGGCTCCCGTCCCCCGGCCGCCACGCGTCTGTCTTCCTGTGACGCTTCCCGCCAAGAGCCGTGCGGGAAGGGCCTCCGGCCCTCGGCTCGCGGCCTGTAAATGCGAGTCGAGGTGGGCCCCTGCGCCACGGGGTTCAGACCCCCGTTTACCGCGTTCTGAGGGAAATGTGCTCCTGCTTTGCAGAGTCGACACCTGAACGTCTGCCGACCCCAAGCAGAGGCCCACAGCTGCGTGGACGTGAAACCCCAGGGGGCGTTTTCCTTCTCTACCTGACACAGGTGTTTTGCTTCCTCCCCCGTGGGGGTCCCCACTCCTGCTAAGCGGCTCCGTGTCACCGCGATGTGTGCATCGCTCACCTCCGTGGACACGAGAGCTGCAGTATCAGGCAGCGAAAGCGGAGGAGGAGGGATCCTGCGCTGATACGTGGAGGAAAAACCCCCCAAACAACAGCCCCAAACAGGCTGCATGAATGCAACACTGCAGCTGCACAGGAAGTAACTGTTCGCTGTCCGAGGGAAACCCCCCCCCACGGCACCCCGAGCCCCAAACCCAGGCCTCCCCCAGCTGCGCTTCCTCCCCTCACTGAGGAAACACATCTCAGGAAACTTGGGGGGCAGAACAATAGTGTGAAACACAACACACGCTCTCACATGGACACACACACACCGCTGTGCACAGATCCTTCACCTCACGCTGGGAGGGATGAGCAACTCGAGTCGCTGCTTCTCCCAACACAACGAAACCTCTGACAGTTGGAGTGCTTTGTTGACTCCGGGATGTTTGTCACTGTGGTAAACAGGTGCTTGACACCAGTAGATGTGCACAGAGGGACACCGACGTACCGCTGGATGAAGCAACCCTCCTCGGCCGCATCAGAAATATCCCTCAACGGCTCTTCTCCGAAATGTTCCAAATGTGCCTCCAGAAAAAAAAGCGAAACCTCGTGGCAGCAGAAGTGTTGAAGTTGCGTGTGTGGGGGGGGGGGGGTTGTTGGGTGTGAGGAAGGTGCTTTAAGGGAGTGGGGCATTATGGGAAGGGAAGTTGTGGGTTTGCTACTTATTTGGATACGTGTGAGAAGAATCAGCAGTAACGTCATGCAGATGCTTTTCCTGATACATGTCTGTTTTCAGCAGAAGGTCCACAGCAGACCCTGGCGTCACCTCCTCACAGATCCAGTTAAAAGTGGGAATGACCCCGGAGCTGCAGTCGTATCCGAGCTGTTCTGGATGGGATCACGCCTCGGTCCACCCTGTTGTGCCGATACTGGGGAAGTTGGTTGGTGGACTTTGGATCCGCAGTTAAAGAACTAATATTTTTCCCGTTGAGAATAATGGAAGATAAGGTCCCTCTGTGTGAAAACTGCCTCTCAGACCTGTTTTCAGGAACACGTCTAGACAACAAGGGCAGCTTTATTTTATTTAGTGATAGAAACAGTTGACGTTTGTCTTATTTTTGAGAAACATTTCAGCAGTTGTGCTTAAAAAAGATAAAAAACAACATGAATTATGTATCCAACACAAGCAAACACTCATTACTCCTCAATAATTTCCCATTACGAAAATCATGGTGTTTATCTCCCAAAGACTGCGTGAGGCCTTGGAAGGAAGCTCTTATCTTCTGTGTATGACATGAAGGGCCAGGTCAACAGGAAAAGGAGAAGTGTGTGTGTGTGCGTGCGTGCGCACGTAGTCAGCAAGGTCCAGGCAGGTGAAAAGAGATGAAGAACATCTCATGGAGAAGATACTTCTCCTGGTTGGGTGTCGTTCACTGTTCTGCCAAAACTCTCAGAAACTCTTCGCTTTATATTTATTCAGCTATCAGATGCTTTTTCTCCAAAATAACCCCCACCCACCCATCCACACACACACACACACACACACACACACACAGAGGCCGTGCTGCTATCTAACCCACAGCCTCTCCGCACGCTGCAGCAGCTGGAGACACGTCACTGTGGGCCCAACGTGCAGCAGGTGGACATCAGTGTCCCGATGGCTGGACCTGTACTGTGTTCAGTGCCGGAAGACCAGTAAATGAACCGAGACCCCTGTGGAGACCCCACAGTCCAGGTCACCACACATTAGCAGAAACACACGTTGCTGTCACGCACACGCCGAGTGGGCCGACGCTCTGAACTCCGCAGTGACCTCTGGTCCAGAGCGGCGAAAAATTTCGAAAACTCACAGTGGGGGGAACTTTTCAGCCACGTAGAGAGATAATTTTTTGGTTTTTAAAAGGGCTGCAGTGACTCAGAGGAGATGCTATCAGTGCAGCTGTTATTCTGTGTGGAATTGATCTTTAAACAATGATTCAGCTGTTGGTCTCGACCTGCGAGAACGAGAAACATGTTGACGCCGCCGAGACAACGGAGGCAAAACGTGCTGCGGACAAAGAGGGGTTCTGTGCGGGTCGCAGCTCTTCAAAGTCGGGCTGGAAGCGGCGGAGAGGAGGAACTGCCGCTGGTGGCGTCTTCTCTGTCAACACGAGTAAAAATATCCCGGCGAGAAGCGGCCGGAGAAAACGGGTGCGAAAACCGCGGCACAACAGCAGCGCCGACCGTTGCTCAGCCCTTATCGAAGCATCACGCTGTTGTGCAGCGGCCCAGACCCCCAGCGCCCCCCCCGCCGGCAGTCTCACACATCATGTGCTCGTCCTTCGCTGGGCCATCCTTCAGACGGTGCCTTTCTCCTCTCCTGGCGGCGCAGAGGCCTGTTTCTCCGCTCCACACGGGGGGTCGGTTTAGATAATTTTACATGACAGGCTGGTGGGCCGAAATCCCGCCGTCACCTTCCTGACAAACGACCCACTTCAGTCAAACCCCAAAAAAACGAGTTCCTTCATCCGAATTCGAGTTTTTTAACAAGCGGAGCCGATGCCGAAGTCGGCGGTTTCGGGACACGCTTTCGCGGGGCGGGACAGCAGCTTCCGGCGATTTCCGTCTCGCAGATCGTGGCGCTCCATTTGTGAGCCGACGACAAGGTCGGGTCGCAGCGGAAGAGGAACCGTTGCTCTGGACGTCGCGGCAGCTGCGCTTTCCTCGTTCGGGGGGTGAAGCTGCCATTTACCGTGATTTACCCCCCGTGTGCAGCCGGCCGATTTTTCCCGGCAAATGAGATGCGAGTCCGGGGGGGCCGGATGTAACCGGCGTGGCCTTTGGGCTGGAAAGCCAGACATGAACACACTGCCGGTTCCAGCGGGAAGCAGAGCTGCACCGTCAGGGACCTGAATTTGCACAGCAGTTTGCCTTCGCTGCGGGACCATCTGAGGTGGACGTCTGCTGCAGGACCACCCTGGCGCAGCGTGTCACCGATTCGACAAAATTAAACTGTGGAAAATAAAACTGCGGACCACCACAGCAAGGAGCACCTGCCAGGTTAACCAGCAGCTCTCTGGACGTCGATGATCACATGTACTCGCGTTTTGCTGCTCTGTCCACCGGAGGCGGGACAAAACTCAGCGCTGGCTTCTGATTGGTCGTCCGGCTGGTGGGGGCCAATGGCCTTAACACAGGAGGTCACCGGTTCGCTGTGAAGGTGACCAAAGCAGGAGCCTCTCCAGTCTCTCTGCCACGTTCTCCACACTTCTCTGGCGGGCCTGTCTGTTTCCGCTGGAAAATACACGTGTGACCCTTCTGACGCGTGGTGAGAAGCCACAGAGGGGTCATGCAGCGGAAGGCCAGGCGATGAACTTGTGATCTGACCACAACTCTGTGGCATTTGATATGGACCTTTGAGGACTGAACTTGTGAGCTGACCGTGACCTTGGTGCCTGACAGTGGACCGGAGACCTGGCTTCACGCTGGGCTGGTTATACACACCATAAGGGTGGGATTACAACCACCTGACTGCCACTCTGAACCCCTCTGCCTGGATTCTTATCTCACTTTTGGGTCTGGTGCTGGTTGTGGTGGCTTCCGAGGTCCACGGCAGGAGATGACCAACACTGATGGATTCGGTGTGAAGCTCCTTCACAGCTCCGGTGTAGGTGTGGCATCAAGCAGCTCCAACTCTTCCTCTCCAGCAGCTCCTCTCAGGGCAAACCAGAGATGGTGGAGTAGGACCCAGGTTCAGCAGTGAAGGTGTAGGACATGGGTTCGCGATTCCAGGCCTGCAGCGTCTCTAACTGCCCCTCTGGGTTGTGTAACCTGTAAGAGGAGCTCTTGCCAAACTGCTGTTTTGAGTAGGAGGAAACGGGAGCACCTTAGATAACCGAGCAGCTGCTGCGGCCTGTGCCTGCGGTCGGCCTGCGGTCAGGGGGTGAGCTGCAGGGGGGTGTGGTCTCGGGGAGCTGTGGTTGGCCCAGTTTCCTCAGCAGCTGACAACACGCTGCCCCCACCTGGGGTGAGCCGCTTCGTGACCCCTGTTTACCCCGCTTGGAGGAGGTCCACCACTGAGGGACACGTTTCCTTTCGTACCCCGAACGGGTGACTCCTTCGCTCAGGTGTGGAGACCCCAAGTGGGAGCAGATAATACCATCAGGTGAGATATGTTTCTGGGTTCTACAGGTACGACGGTTGCGGCCCAGCAGGTAAACCAGGTGTGGCTCGACGACCTGGTCTGCAAAGTGCCGCTGGTTGTGCCGAGTGACGGATTTTCCTGAACTGGGTTGAAGGTTCATTTGAATTATTTATTCCTTCATTTGGCCTTTTCTCCACTGATTTACCCCGTTGTACAGCAGAGTAGTTTTTACTGTATTAGTTCAGCTTTGGTACCTTGACCAAGCGGGGGTGATGACGGCGTGTTCCAGGTAAACAGGTGGGGCCATGTCACTGGCATGAAGACCCTCAGCGGCGGGTCTGATCGGCCGAGAGAGAGAGAGCGAGAGAGAGCGAGAGAGACACTGCCTGCCAACGGTCAGAGTCGCCACGGAAACCACAGGAAGGTGAAACCCAACAGCCGGGGGCAGCGGAGGGTTGAGCAATGACACCATCCCTCCCCCACCCTCCAGCCGCACACGCTAACAGCCCCTGATACGGGCCTCACGTGGCGACATGCGTTCAGACGCACATGCTACACACCCCGCCTCCTACCCGTTAACGGCACGTTCCGCCCCGGACCACCAGTGAGGCTGCAGGAACCGGCCAAAAACCATCTTCAGCTTTTCTACAACCGCGCATTAACAGCTCCTTACAGCTCCAGTTGTGCCCCCCGCCGCCGCTCCGCTGAGGTCGGTCACGAGTGTCAGACAGGGACAAGGGGAAAGACGTATGGAGTCTGGATCCCTCCTGACCCGGGGGGCCGAGGTGGGCCTGAACAACAGCTCCAGTGTCTCAGGCCTCCAAAGTACAGCCTGCGGAGGGGGGGGGGGGGGACAGTCCCGCGGTACTCGTGACCTCCGTCTCAATACAGAAAGCGGNAAAGTACAGCCGGGGGGGGGGGGGGGGGGGGGACAGTACCGCGGTACTCGTGACCTCCGTCTCAATACAGAAAGCGGGTGACCGCCAGACCACCACAGCAGCTCCATCACAACCGCTGTCCCACCTTGCAGGTCCAGGTTTCTGAGATGCCGTCACAGCAAGGTGAACAGGAACAGGTGGTGCAGGAGAGAAGGAAGAAGGGGGGTACGAACCCCCCCCCCACCTGTCTCCACCTGGTGCTCCACCCCCCCTAGAAGGTGCTGTCAGTGAAGCGGAGCCCCTTAGACACACAGCAAACACTATCAAAACAGAAAACAGGAAAGAAATTCAGGTTTTTCAAGTTCTTGCAAGACACCTTTCATCTGTTGAAAGTGTCAGGGGAGGCACCTGCCAGCCTTACCTGGGCACACCTGGGTGGAAATTGAGCAACTGACTCAGGGTTCATCCAAATCTCTAAACCAGCACCTTCCGCCAGTTGTTCACAACCCCAAACCTCACAACATCTAGTCAGTTCAGGTTATGTTTACATCAGTGCTTCTCACAGGTTCCTCAGGGCAACAGCAGCAGGTGGAAAAATGCGGAATTTACCGCTCCTTCCAAAATCTGCTTATTTCCCTGCTCACCTCTGACTATTTTTTTCCTGGATCACTTTGCCCACCAAATCAGCAGCGTCGTCTTTCTCCGAGTCTGGAGGACCTATGGTTTGGTCCAGATGTGGGGTAATGATCTCCTTGTGTCCCTCAGAGTTGCTGAATCCCCCCCAACCCAGCTCTCTGAGAGCCGTTTCTCTGCTCATCTCCTCACCGCGACATAAACGAGTCCAACATCTGCTCTGATCATCTATTTATCCGCTGGTTGAATCTCATTCCTACGGGGATGTGAACCAGCAGCACGGTGGTGTCAGACACCCAAGCTGAGCTGATCATCCTGTATCTGTGTGTAAAGCTCCTCCTCTGATGGTGCACAGATGTCCTGATGCCTCTCGCTCAGGTGTGTTAACAGTGGTCAGCAGCAGAACTGAAAGTCCTTCTGGAACATCACACACCTTCACCACTTCCCGGGTCAGAACCTTAGCGCTGCGGGTATGAGTCAGCGGCTGGTTCTGGTGACCTGGTGCAGAACCACAGCGGGAGCTGGAGCTCATCTGGGGCTTTTCCTTCTGCGCTTATCTGATGAAGGAACAATGGGGCCGGTTCCGGGATGACGACTCCAGCCAGAGCCAAGCCAGCAGCCCCCAGCTGTCCCCACCACGGACGGAGCTTCAGGCCAGGTGTCTTCCTGGGGACGTCACTGATTGTTCTGCACAGGAAGCTTCCTCTACAAATAAAGCTTGACCTGTCTGTGCGTGCGTGTGTGTGTGTGTGTGTGTGTGTGTGTGTGTGTGTGTGTGTGTGTGTGTGTGTGTCTACAGTCTGGCCCTGTGAGCCCCTTTCAGATCCTTAACCTTCGTCTGGAAACAACCTGAGAAGCTGCGCATCCCACCCAGGGAGTAGAAAATATAAGAAAAACCCCCCCCCAAAAAAACACTCGACACCAAGAACATGTTTGCCGTCATAGTTTATTTACAGGAAGAGAAAGAGCACATTTACACAGCACATCTTCCCAGCTCTGCACGGGAGATCCGCCAGGTGGGAAGAGGTAAAACACACACGGGCAGAACGCAGAAAACAAGAACGGAAAAACACGACGAGCCGCAGCTCCCGCCTTCCATCAGTTTGACCCGCGTTGGGCTCCAGCGATGATTCGTATTCGGCCGGTCTGGCAGGTAGAGGGAGGAGCTCCGGGGGAGCGTGAGGCATCCAGAGCCGAACATCTACCCGCCGGCTCGTTTCGGTCGTCGAGAGTCGAAAGCCGCGTCGGAGCCGGAGACGTGCCGCGAGGGGCCGGCCGAGGCCTTCGCAAAACCGCGCGCGTTTCTGATAAAGTGCCGACGATGCAGAGGGTTTTGGTCACCACGAACACGCTACACCTGAACTGGAATGTCACCTGTCACCTGCGAGCCCGGCAGACCTGCCAGCTGGCCAGGTCGCTTCCCTGGGCGGAAGGGTTCCGAGCTAACGCTAACGCCGTTCCCCTGCTAGCGCTGCTGGGAGCGTCTACCTGTCCGTCCAGCTCGTGCTAATGCGGTACACCAGAGTAATAACGCGGTACATCGACCTGTACTAACAGCGCAAAAGCCGGGTCCCACGTCGCTTTTTACCACCGGCAAACTATTATTTTTTCCCGCCTGTCTGCCTTCATCTGGCGACTAGCAGCTTAATGGATGAGCCTGACTTTCCAGAATTACAGCATTTCACTAAACGTACCGTCAAGAAACAACAACGAGAACAAGAAGGACGACGAGACGAGTCTTCGCTACAACCGGATTCCGGCGTATTTACAGAGAAAGAGCGAGTGCCCCCCCCCTCCCCGCGTGGAGGACGGTTCCTGGCCAGGTGCCTCCACGCTCATGCGCTCGAGGGAAGTGAAACGTTCTGACTCACAGCTGTAGCCCAGACCTGGAAGTGGGACTTCCTCACGAGGAGTTGGTTTGGAAGGAGAACAGAGGAGAACCCGGCCCGGCCTGCGTGGACCTGCACTGATGCCAAACCTAAACTCACCCACCGGCCCTTCTTGCAGTCAGCTGGGCCCAAACTCACCAGACCGGCTTCGGACCCGAAAGGACCTCCTGGGGCCCAAACCCCCTTTCGGACCTGCGTCGGACCTCCAAGTGCCTAAAGCCACCAAAACTGACTGAACGGAAGCTACAGAGGTCTGAAGTGACCCAGAGTCCAGTCCACACTTAACGGAACCCAGCTGAGCCAAAACTTACTTGAACAGCAGTTTCAAACCTGAAAGAACCGAACTTCCCTACAGAAGACTCAAGAGGAGCCTTAACTCAGCAACAGCTTTGCTTTACGACGGCCAATCACTTCCAACACTGAAGATACCTGATGGCGTTCAGTCCTGGATTTGAAGGAACGCAACAGACCTGCAGCTGGCAGGTGGTCCTCGACTCCCTTCCAAATCAGTCCCAAACTTGAAGGAAACCTATCAGGGGTGAAGATCCCTTTACACCATTGAGGAGAGCCTAAACTGACCTCCTCTGGAACCGAGTTGTGAACCCTAAGAAGACCACCAACGGCCTCACCGCGAAGCACCAGGAAGAAGAAGGATAGAAAAAACAGACCAGAAGAAACAACCTGTCTTCTCCTGCCAGTGACACCCACCCCCTCAGAAGCAGTGAAACACCTTCAAGCCACATCTTCAGAAGAACGCCATGTCAGCAGGTTACTTCAGCTGCTGCCTTGTCCATAAGACACCGTGATGACCTCTGGCGCTTGGCTCCGCCTCAGCGACAAGAACGTGGACTTTCCTGCGGGCCGCTGGGTGGATCTGAAGGGTCTGCGTTTGAAAACATCTGTCTGGCTGTTTGGCTCCAGCTTCTCGCAGGAAAGGGCAGCACCTTAAATATCTGCTACAGCTTTTAAAGTGATTTTTTTCCCAGACCATCGAGCCTCGGCTCCCGGGAGAGAGACATTCGCGTCGGACGGCGCAGCGAAGCGGGATAG
Source organism: Arapaima gigas (assembly GCA_900497675.1). NCBI lineage: Eukaryota > Metazoa > Chordata > Actinopteri > Osteoglossiformes > Osteoglossidae > Arapaima > Arapaima gigas. The sequence goes on from UFQX01000968.1 coordinate 171,703, forward strand.
TTTTGCACAGAGGAGCACTTAGCAGCGTGTGAAGGAGGGGAGCGTCGGGGGTCTTGCGGGGGGTGAGGAGGTGATGACCACTTCCTGTCCTCTCTGCCCGGATGCATACGAACGTGTGTTTGTGTGTGAGGCCGCGCTTCTTCAGACAGGAGCTCCAGCGGTCCCCTGGTCTGCGAAGGGTGCCGATGTTGAGAACGTGGGGGAGGCACTTTGCAGAACATCTGGCCAGGCGAGGAGCTTCAGGCCCGCGGGGGACACAGCGCCTCGTCGTGGAAGACCTCGTCGCTCGCCAGCAGCGGCTGCGTGGAGGCCGTGCTGCTGCCCACCGAATTGAGGCGCAGGAAGCGGCCGCTCTGGTCATCTTTCGCCCCGAACCGAGAGCTGAAGTTCAGGTAAATCTGCGAGGAGCAAAAAGCGAGAGGTGAGGAGAGACGTGACGTCATCTCGGTGACTTCGCCTGCGTCCACGTCTACGTTACCCCGATGACCAGCAGGCGGGACGGGCGTGTGTGACGTGTGAGCGCGGCGCTCTTCCCGCAGCAGACGTACGTGTTTGGTGCTGTCCGACAGCTCCTGCTCGATCTTGTCCACGATCTTGCCGAACGAAGGTCTCTTGACAGGGTCGGCGTCCCAGCAGGACATCATTATCTCGAACCTGCAACGTTCCAGTGAGGCTGCTGTCACATTCAGTTGGCGGCGTCCAACACGGCAAAGAGTGGACAGCAAGGTAGCAGGGAGACAGGGAGGACAGGGCGGTAGCGGGGAGACAGGGAGGACAGGGCGGTAGCGGGGGGACAGGGCGGTAGCAGGGGGACAGGGAGGACAGGGTGGGCCGCAGCGCTGAGATAACGCAGTAACAGCAGATCTCCAGATTGCTGTGTCAGAGCTCATGCTGAGCTACCAAAGGCTTCGACGTGACTCTGCTGATGCCGTCGAGAAAAGGGCCGCTGGCTGGTTGAGATGTTCCCAGCAGCAGCTTAGAGGAAGATGACGGCGTGAAAACCGCGGTTTCGCTCGTGTGGAAGAGGAAGCCGCGACGCGCAGATGCACGTAAAGGCTGAGGAACAGGGTGTGGTGCAGATGTGAAGGACAGTTAAGGGTCAAGCGAACGTGCCGCTGAAACACGACACACGACGCAAACAAAACACACAGAGCACACGCTGCACGGGGGGGATGTGAACCGCAGAATGTGACCTCTGCAGGTACAGAGTGACGACATTCACACTGAAGGGGGACAGCAGTGACCGGTGGCTCCCTTACACAGCCACTCACATTTTCCTGGGCGCAAACTCTGGTTCCTTCATCCTGTATCCCTCCTTGATCATCTTGTAGAACTTGGAATCCACAGGCATCCCAGGGTAGGGGCTGCTGCCTGTAACACAGTCGGTTATCGGGGGTCAGTCGTGAGGAACAAGCCGCTGTGCCCTGGAGGATTGTGGGAAGTCGTCCTCACCCAGAGAGAAGATCTCCCACAGCAGGATTCCATAGGACCAGACGTCGCTCTCGAACGTGTAGACGCACTCGAAAATGCTCTCCGGAGACATCCACTTGACAGGAAGACGCGCCTGCAGAGCCAACAACAACCGTCCTGTCTGACACAGGAAGCGCATCATCACAGCTGCGTCCTCGAACCTGAGGCTGGGTTCACGTCGCCCGCCTTCTGTCCGGGGCGGGAGGAGGGATTCGAACTAAGAACCTACCCAGAATGCTGCTTCCTGCCATTTAGCCCAAAAGAATGCAGGACAGTTCCTGTCTATTTCAGTCTGCTAGTTAGCGGCGATGCTAACAGCCGCTGTGGTGACCCCCAACCCCACCCCCCGCCCGGCCTTACGTTTCCCTTGACGACGTAGTTGGAGTCCGTGGTGATGTCACGCGCCAGACCGAAGTCGCAGATCTTGGCCACCCGCCCCTGGGTGAGCAGGACGTTCCTGGCCGCCAGGTCTCTGTGGATGCACTGACCACACACACACACACACACACACACACACACACACACACACACACACACAAGATCGGACTAAATTTCGGAAACACCGTGAAATTTCTCCGATCAGACATCTGAATGTGAGACAATAAGCATGAGGAGAAGCCAACAAAGGCCTGCAGGTCAAAGGTCAGAGCAGCTCGTGGTAAAGGAGGAGCAACAGCCGCTACCCGGCAACCGGGTTGAGAATTATGGCGGCGACCACCCCCTGGGGGACCTGTAACGGTTCACTCAGATGATGGTCACAGATGAAGACATCTGAGGTGACCAGGTCGTCACTATGGTGAAAACACCTCTATCTCACTTCCCGCCAGGAGAGGACGGTTCGCAGGGGAGACCGAAGACCGTCTCCGCCCCCCGCGGTGGCTCTGTGTGTCACACATGAATCATTCAGCGGACACCGCAGACGTTGGGACGAGGACGCGAATGGCCTCCGTCAATATTTCATCGCTGTGCGGGAACCCGAGACGCGCGGGCGGGGTAACCTGAGCTCACGTACGTTCTTGGAGGCGAGGAAGTCCATCCCCTTGGCCACCTGATAGGAGAAGCTCAGCAGGTCCTCTGTGTCCAGAGACATCGAGTCCTCGAGCAGCGCCTCTGTCTGGGGGTCTCCATCCCCACAGGACCCGCCGGATTTGTGCAGCGAGGACCTCCTGTCGGGGGCGCCGACGCGCAGCGCCGTCCTGCCTGTGGATGGTCTCATGGTCATGTAGCCATTGTGGTTGTCATCCCTGGTGGCAGCAGAAAGGAGGGTTACGGTTCGGCTGCGTGTCCCAGGACACACACACACACACACACACACACACACACACACACTGTAGGCCCCCCCCAGTGGCTCGAACCTCATGGGCTCTGGGTGCGAATTGACGTTCTTGTAGTAACACTCATCGGCCAGCTTGGAGCAGAAGAACATCTCCCTCTTCCTCCTCAGGAAGTTCAGGAGGTCTCCATGGCAACAGTACTCGGTGATGACCAGAGTGGGACCTGCGAGGAGGTCAGCAGGAAGTGGCATCACGTCGGTGACATCAGCCCACCCCCCCTTCCCCCTCCCGAGCGTCAGACCCGAGTCCACTGACCTCCGACGGTACAAGCCCCCAGCAGGTTCACGATGTTCATGTGGTGGCCCAGGTAACTGAGCACCTTGAGCTCTGACATGAGCGCCTCCTTTTCCGTGGCGTGGGCACTCGCTGGGGGGGGGGTAAAGACCCGGTAAACGCCCGCGAATAAACACCGCGCGGTAAAAACGCACTTGGCCCCAAAGCTCGGACGTCAGGGGTGCAGTAGCGGCACCGGCCGCAGGGTGGCGTGTGGTCTGGGGCGCTACTCACGCTTGAGCATCTTCACGGCCACCGTCATCGCCGAGTTGGCCTTGGTCATCCCGTAGGCAGTGGCCTCAACCACCTTCCCGAAGGCGCCGGAGCCCAGGGTTTTACCTGCAGGTGCAACACACACTCAGACCGCGTTTGACACACCCACACACACACACACACACACACACACACACAGACACACACACACACACACACACACTCACCGAAGCGGAGTTTGTCACGGGGAAACTCCCACTGGTGGTCATACGGCAGCTGGCTGGGGTCAATGTACACATAGCTGTTGCCATGGATACCTTCAATCACCTTCCACTGGATCTGGTACTTGGGCTTCTGTGGGCCGAGACACAGCGCAGGTGTCACCCCCGAGCGGGCGGCAGGTGTGTGTGTGTGTGTGTGTGTGTGTGTGCGGGGGGGGGGGGGGGTTGCAGCCTGGCCGCGCTACCTCCTCTATATAAACACACACTGGAGAGTGGAGTTCACGTTTAGAAAGTGTGTTTGAAAGAGAGAGAGAGAGAGACACGCACCGCCGCCCTGAAGACTTTTTACCTTGAACCGCCAACATCCGAGCNTGCGGCGGCCGTGACGAAGCCGGTCAGCAGCGGCGTGAACAGGTGATGTTGCACCGTTCGCTCTGCAGGGAGACACAGCGTCACAGGGGGTCTGGAACCGGCCGTGTGACCTCGTGACGCAGACCCTCGACCAGAGCGAACCACCCAACGTCCTCCAGCGCTCTGCTGGGCCTCACGTAGCAAGACAGACAGACGCCGTGCTGAGACTCGGGGGGGAAAGTTGACAACGGTTTCTGGTGAGGAGATTAGCAGCTTCGCTGGGGGTTTGGCGGTGGGGGTGGTGGTGGGGGGTCCCGGTTGGAGCCGTTACTGCAGTTAAACCACTCTGTGCCACTCAAGTGGTCTCATTGTTTCTCTGCCATCTGTCTTTTCTCAGCACCCCCACTGGTTCTGTTATGGTCCTGGCTGGAGACCCCCGTGTGCCCCCATCGCATGCATGCGCGTGTGTGTGTGTGTGTGTCTGTGTGTGTGTGTTTACACAACTGCGAGCAGGAGGAGATAAGAGCAGGACGCGCTGAGCAGCAGTAAACTGCGTTCAGTTGCACAGCCCCGTTTCATCACCATTATTGACCGCTGTTTATCTCACCCTCCTCCCCAGATCTGCCTGCAGCACCGAGTTTTTACCCTCATTGACCTTTTTAACACCCGGGTATTTTCCAGCACATCACTTCAGGGCGGCGGTACAACAGCAGGGCGTTTTACTGCGAGGCAGCAGCTCCGACCGCTTCACACACACCGGGGCTCATGGCCAACTGAATGGGTCACAGCGGTCACGGTCAGGCACACCGAGCGCAGGTACAGCTGGCACACGACCGCATTGCGGGCTGCGCTCCACACACACACACACACACACACACACACAAAGCGCTGTGAGTCTGTGGCTACCAGACTCGGTCGCACGTTCACCGCACATCCATGACGGTGTCGAAAGGGGGCCTTAATAATGACCGTCCCCCAGTTCCTGACCGCTCACCTGCTCGCCACACTGACCACCTGCCACCGAGCGCCTGACCGCGGTCCAAACTGCCGCTGCTGCCGCGTTTGTCTGCGCAGCCGAGGCTTTGAGCGCTAAGCGGTTTACTGACCACTGCAGGCGCCAGAGTGCCGAGTCGGCAGGATCTGATCCCTCTAAGTCTGTCCAGGAGCTAAAGCTGCAGGGGCTCTAAGCGCATTAGACTCGCCTGATCACCCCCCCCACAGCCAGCAGCGTGGCCCCCCCAACCCGGCCGGTCGCGCGGTCTGGGCAGGACAGGTAGCTGAGTGTGACCGGGTAGTGACCTGTAGCGCTCCAGCTGTGTGTGTGTGTGTGTGTGTGTGTGTGTGTGTGTGTGTGTGTGTCCAGCTGGGGGTCTCACCGCTGATGGAGAAGAGCACGAAGGCCTCCTGGTCGTCGACGGTCGCCACGCACTCGACCGTGTGGTAGGACCCGCGGCTCACGTTGAGGCGGCTCTCCACCTTGCTGCGGCCAAAGGCGGGGCTGGACACGACCACGGTGCTCACGTCCTGCTCCTCCTGCGTCGCGTTGTGGAGCCGCGAGCACCTGCATGCACACACACACACACACACACACACACACACACACACACCTGCCGTTAGCGGGGCGTCACGGAGGGGGGCACCCAGGTCACCTCCGACCGCAGAGGTGGCCGGTGTTCCAGCTGCGGTCCGGAGCAGACACAGCTGCCGCGGTCCTCGGGTTCCATATGCAAACCAAGGGAACCTGGACAGGTGAGACCGTCCAGCTCCTCCATGGGGGCAAAGCGACCGCAGCGTGTCACCCTGGGTCCCCCCTGCGCGGCTCCGCATGATGTAAACAGGTCATGTAATCACTGTAAACAGTGTAAAACAGGGTAAAGGACCACACTGCTGCCATCAGCTCATCACGTGCACCTGTACACACCCCCTTCTCCGCACGCGCGCGCGTGTGTGTAATAACACGTCTTGCTGTGTTCACACACACACATACAGCAGTGTTACTGTGTTTCTACAGCTGGTAGTGTGGTCGCAGCCCGGTCGGCCAGTGTCCACGCCGCCTGCTGTTGTTTATCCAGGTACGACCGGGATAATCCCCGCTGACTCAACGGGCCGTGCCGATTGGTGTTGCCGTGGATACGCTGCACTTCCTGTGCCACGTCATCGCTGGGGTCTAAGAGGCGCAGCGGCTTTAGCGGCAGAAAGAGCCGCGCGGTCCGGTCCCTGGTCGCTGGTCACACAAGGGGGACCGCAGGTGGACATCATCATGACCACACACACACACACACACACACACACACACACACACACACACACACACGAGATGTTATCTGCTGTACAGAATAAACTGGGTTTAAGTTATCAAGAGTTTATATTATAAAAACTTATTAATATTTCTGATTGTGATGAATTGTGGGAAAAGGAGCAGCATCTCTGATTGGGGGCAGTGATTAATTCCCACATTTTTCACCCAAACAATGAGTGTGTGTGTGTGTGTGTGTGTGTGTGTGTGTGTGTGTGTGTGTGTGTGTGTGTGTGTGTGTGTGGTTTCTTCCCACTTGTGTCCCGTGTGTCGCTGCTGATAAACACACGTGTTCTAACAGTCTCTTACAAACACTCACAAACAAACATCTGCAGGGTTCACCTTCACCTCCAGCTCTGCATCTCTCAGCTGCTCATTAGAACCACGTTTGTTCACAGCTCACATTTTACTGCTGTTTACTGGAGTATTTACAGCCGTTCTGGGGGCCACAGGGTGGTCATGTTGCTCTTGGTACCAACTACATGTGACCACGACCATCATCATCACCACCACCATCATCACCACCACCATCACCACCATCAGCAGCATCATCGCCACCATCATCACCATCACCATCACCATCACCACCACCATCATCATCAGCACCACCACCACCACCATCACCACCATCACTACCACCATCACCATCATCACCACCACCATCACCACCATCATCACCACCATCAGCAGCATCACCATCATCACCATCACCATCATCATCACCACCACCACCACCATCATCACCACCATCACCATCATCATCACCACCATCAGCAGCATCACCACCTTCATTATCACCATCACCACCATCACCATCATCATCACCACCATCAGCAGCATCACCACCTTCATTATCACCACCACCACCATCACCATCACCACCACCATCATCACCATCAGCAGCATCATCAACATCATCATCACCACCATTGACCTTTTTATCAATGCCATCATCTTTGCCATCAAAGTCAGTGTCATCAACACCATCACCATCTCCCACTCGCTCCTTCACTGCTGACACTAAAATCCACCTGGAAGCTTCAACTGAGAATGAACTAAACCAGCTTTCTGATGAGCTGTGGTGACGGGGCTCACCGTCTGTGAGGCTGGTCGCAGTAGAACCAGGAGATCTCGGGGGTGGGGTAGCCCTCCGCTACACACCGCACCTGTCCGTCCAGCGGCCCCTCATGCACCACGATCTCCGGTTTGCCTGGAAGGCACGGGGGTGAGAGCTCAGTCAGCGGCAGGCCGGGTCCACTGCCATGCGGCGAGAACTTGGTGCCGTCGGCGTCCACTTACTGATGACGTGAACAGTGAAGGACAGGTTGACCGAGGCGTCCGAATGCCACGCACAGAAGCTGTAGACTCCACCCTCGGACGCCTTGAGACGGACAAGCTTCAGTTTGCTGCTGTACCTGCGAGAGAGGAGAGCAGGGAGCCGTTCATCCCCCGGTCACCACGGAGCTTCTCCACGGCAAACTCCGCAAACAGACCCCTGCTGCTCACCTGTAGCCCACCTCCTGGAACGTGATGATGTGGTCCGAGCTGTTCTGCAGCGGCTCCTCCTGGTACATCCAGGACATGAGCTGGGGTGTGGGATAGGCCTCGAGCTCCACCCTGAGGGTCAGGCTTTCTCCATCGTGTGTGCGGACGGTGCGGTTCCCAGCCTCGCTCACGTTCATGAAGCCTTTCTCTGCAGATGGAACATCTCCATCGTCAGCCCACGCCGGCATCAGCAGGTGTGAGGTTCTCGGGTCTCAAGACCCATGTCTCACGTGGGCTTACCGTAGACCACGAGCTCAACAGACGCCGAGCTCACGCCCCTCTCGTTCGTCGCCTCGCACCGGTAGGTGCCTGAATGAGCCGTGGTTACCGAGGGAACCTGGAGAGATGCATTCTTCAGATACACCCGGGGGTTGCTCAGCATCCGGGCTGTCACAGGCACAGCGAGGTTCTGTGGAGACAACGTCCGTCAAGGGCGACGTCCAGCGGAGACTGCGGAGATGGTGCTGATGCCGCCATGGAGAAACCTGCCCCACGGGGGTGAGCGTGCGCTGCGGGGGGTCTTACCGTCCCCGACGGAGAAATCCACCTCAGGCTGAATTCGTCGTTTACGTTGGACGTGTTGCAGGTCACTCTGAAGACCTGACCCACGGTGCGAATCACCTTCTCCGTGTCGGACACGTCGAGAACCGGCAACTGCTTGGGAACTGCGGCGACAAAAGTCACCCGGCGCCGGTGTGACTGTCACAGGCTGCACTTCACACACACACACACACAGTGACCACCTTAAGGGCTCATCATCTCCACCCCTCTCAGCAGACCTGTGCTACTGTTCCAATTCACAACGGATATGTGATTTGGACATCGGGGAAGGTTCTGGAACGGCAGGGGGGCAGCTCGCCTACGGGGGGCGCTCTCACCTGGCCGGACAGTCAGTGTGTACTGGTTGGATTTCGGCGCCGCTCCGTTCAGCAGACCTGTGCAGATGTAGCAGCCCGCGAAAGCCATCTGCAGGGCGTGGATGGTGATGCCGCTCTCCACGCTGGCGCTGAACTGTAGCCCCGGGGGCAGCGGCCCGCCGTCGCAGGGGGCCAGTCGCAGGTCGGTCACGCCAGGGTCCGTCGGCTGGCAGGGGATCACACAGCTGTCACCCACCTTACCCAGGATGCTGTACATCATGTTCTTCCGGAAAACGTTGTCGGGATCTGAAAAGGCACATGAGTCGGATCAAGAACTTTTGGATGAGGAGCTGAACTGAATTTTACATGGAGAACTCAGCTGCTATCTGTGGAGGCTTTCAGGTGGAACTGGACCAGCTGCTATCTGCTATGGTGCTGCACCTTTGACAAACACGTAGATGGAGCTCTGCTCCTGGGTCTTCTCGTTCTCGCAGACGTAGCGACGCATGTGCAGTGGCTGCGCCTTGTGCACGATGAGCACGGCCTCCCCCCCCTTCTGGTCCACCATAAACAGCTTGGTGTTGTGTTCTGGAACCTTCCACCTGACAGCACTGTCATCCTCACAGCGGAGGGTGAAGGAGGAGTGGATGGGGACCACCAGCTGTGCTCCACTTGGGAAGATCAGGAGTTTTGTCTCACCTGTGATGGGGAGAAGATATTTGTGTCACTCGGGCCGAATCGTGGTCCTGCCACGGTAAACGCTGCTGGTGAGAAGGTAATGATGACTCATCTTGCACTGAGGTGGTCACCGCCAGGTGCAGACAGATGTTACCACAGCACAGCGGACTTTACCGCAGTAACACATCAACACACCGTGCCAAAGTGTGTGACAGCGCATGTCGGTGCCCCGCCACACACACGAGAACCTGAACAACAACGGACGGGTTGGGGTGACACTGCTCTCCAGCAGGGGGTGCAGCGGTCGAGGACCAAGGCGGTGAAAGTGAATGTATCACGTTTCTCAGCTACAGCAATGAGGCGGCTGAGAGTTTAGAGAGCGAGACGTCGTCCCGCTGCAAGAGACAGATCTTCTCAGGGAACATCAGCGACCACAGCGGCAGCATCTCCAGCCTGACCTCTGAATGGATCTGTACCGCGTCTGTACTGCACCTGTACCACAACTGTATCACGTCTGTACTGCACCTGTACCGCATCTGTACCACGTCTGTACTGCACCTGTACCACATCTGTACCGCGTCTGTACTGCACCTGTACCGCGTCTGTACTGTGTCTGTAGCGCCTCTGTACTGCACCTGTACCGCATCTGTACCGCGTCTGTGCCACATCTGTACCGTGTCTGTACTGTGTCTGTGGCACCATGTTGCTTTGACAAGATGGAACATGTAGGGCAATGTGAGAAACTACCGGAAGCTAAACAGAAGAGACACTCGTGCGCTGCGGACTGTACCGCGGTAACTTACTGCGGTGACACCGTTTATTTTCACGTTGTTGTGTTCCACGGCAGGCCTCAACCGAGCAGTCGCACCTCGACCACGACCGTCCACCAGCGTCGTCGTCCTTCACCGCAGAGCTGGTTCCATGGATGAGCCACCAGTGACCCCCGGGGAGCACCTAGCACCCCGCATGCCCACCCCACCTGCCCCAGGTATTCCATTGTTGAGGTGGTGACCGTGGCAACGGCGTGACTGTAGCGATGTGTTTCTCGCCTCGTGTTTCTCGCACAGCTCCGCAACGCACGCGCTGTCTTTCCAGAACGTTCTCTGAAACAGCTCAGGGGGTTAGGGCTCCAAGTCCCTCCCACTGCTGCCGGAGCAGGGAGCCTGCAGGTAATTTACCGTAGTACAGGTGCTGCAGCGCAGGGCAGCCTGCGATAACAACACACTCACTTCCCTTTTTGCTGAGCAGAGAGGAAAGAGGAAGTGCGATAAGGGGCTGTCAAGGTGTTTGGGTTTGGTCACACACGTCACCGCGGCCCCACTTCAGCCTCTCCTGGTACCCACAATGCACCTGCGAGGAGCACCGGGGCCGGCCGTTTTCACCGTGTTTCCCGCAACTCAGGCCAGTATCTGGGCTGCACATGTGATCTATGCCGGTGGCACTGCTGGGACACGGTGACAGCGCGAGATGTCACACACGCCAGCACCTGACAGCAGAGTCACACCTCCCCTGGACACAGTTTACACCTGAACCTTCAGCCAACCCCAGTGTTCACATCCATTCAACCTTCAGAAAATAAAACGTAGGAAAATGAGAACATTTCCAGTCTGAGGCAGTGAAACACACACCATCACACACACAGTCTCACACACACACACAGTCTCACACACACACACACTCTCACACACACACACAGACATACAGATACACACACTCTCACACACACACACACACACACACACTCTCTCTCACACACACACACTCTCACACACACACACACTCTCACACACACACACATACAGATACACACACTCACACTCTCACACACACTCTCACACTCTCACACACACACACTCTCACACTCTCTCACACATACAGATACACACACTCACACACTCACACTCACACACACTCTCACAGTCACACACTCTCACACACTCACACACACTCTCACACTCTCTCACACATACAGATACACACACTCACACACACTCTCACACTCTCACACACTCACACTCTCTCACACTCACACACTCTCACACAGTCTCACACTCTCACACACTCACACACACTCTCACACTCTCTCACACATACAGATACACACACTCACACACTCTCACACTCACACACACTCTCACACACTCACACTCTCTCACACTCACACACTCTCACACAGTCTCACACTCTCACACACTCACACACACTCTCACACTCTCTCACACATACAGATACACACTCTCACACTCTCTCACACTCTCTCACACACACATACAGATACACACACTCACACACTCTCACACTCTCACACATACAGATACACACACTCACACACTCTCACACACTCTCACACATACAGATACACACACTCACACACTCTCACACACTCACACACTCTCACACACTCACACACACTCTCACACTCTCTCACACATACAGATACACACAGTCTCACACACACTGCTGACAGGAACTGACACACAGCAACTGCCTGGTTTATATAAAACTTTTTTTAATTATTTAGACCAAAATACGGGTGTGTGGAAGACCCACCTGTCCAGGCAGGTAACTGTCTGCTCGTATGAACGGTTCCCTTTTCACACAGTTTATGTTTAAATCTTCTTTTATGGGAACACACACACACACACACACACACACACACACACACACACACCCGCAGGCGCGCGCGGATAATTAACCAATGAAACAAACCGGTCCATTAATCATTATCCTCATTTGCATGATTGTGACGAAGCAGTTAAATTTACATATGACAGTTGTGTGGAACCGAAGCAGATAAAACGGACGGTTTCAGCAGAGTAACACTAACGTGTAAAACAGGGTAAAACCAGGCAAACCTCAGCAAAACAGCAAAAAAAATAACTGATACAAATATTATATCGTAACATAAATGAACAAAATCAGCGTACTGCATTATTATTATTGTTATTGTTATTGTTATGTTGTTGTTGTTGTTGTTGTTGTTGTTCTGTGCCGGCAGTTTGGGTGCAGCTTCCCGTCAAGGAATAAATTATTAAAAAGTGGCCACCGGAGTGTAAACAGATAGTGTCGCAGTGTCACAGTGTAACGGACACAGATCCGCTTTCGGCATCACGCGCAGAAACTGCAGGAATAAAGGAGAAAACGCGCGCGCGAATCCGGGCAAACAAAAATAAACAAGAACCAGCGATGAGCTCGAGCGACACGTGCTGCCACAGGTGGGGGGTCCGCGACCAGGTGACGGGGGGGGGGGGGGGGAATCTTCACCTGAACAGGTNCGACACGTGCTGCCACAGGTGGGGGGTCCGCGACCAGGTGACGGGGGGGGGGGGGGCGAATCTTCACCTGAACAGGTGTTTTCTTCAACGCTGCTGACCCGGAGCAAAGGCAGTAAACGGCAGGAAGGCGGAACGGGACGCCTGTCCGACCCCCCCGCCGACCCGTCCGCTTTCTCCTCCCCACCTACCAGGTGAGTCGGTGTCCGCCCTACCTGTCCGAACGGCGGCGAGGAGCAGCACCGCCGCGGCGGCCCCCAGCAGCCTGGTCCGCGCGCTCATGTCTCTCGTGCGTGTCGGTCCCCCGGCGGAGACGCGCAGCGCCTGTCTGGGAGCCCGCAGCGCTCGTCCCCGCTTTACAGCGCGCCTCATTAGAATATCCAATGAGAGACACGCCCCCTCGGCGCGGCTCGCCTGCTCGCCTAATCTGAATATCCAGCGAGGCAGGGCCCGCCCCTTTCCCCGCGCGTCATTTAAATATTCAATGAGGAGGCGCCCTCTGCCTTCGGCTCGCCGCGCGCGCGGAACCGGCCGCGCGGGAATTACCCGTTAACGGTCCGCGGGTTTCATTTATGACAGAAGTCAAAACCGGCCCACCGTGGCGTTTCTGCTGCCCACCCGACCCTCGCCGCCTGCGGGGATTAATCATTTCCACTCTTCTGTAAGTTTATGTTATTCGCTCTGCGTGATTTTGCAAAATGCGACGGGGTGACAGAGACGAGGGGTGGAGCCTCTGTGTCTCCGTCTGAGTGGCTGTACCGTTGACCCCGTTTACCCCGAACTGTGGGCGGCCCACGGCCTCTCGCAGCGCCGGCCGCCGGTGTGGGGGGCTCCACGTCGGCCTCAAACGCGGCACAGCGGGGCTCGGCTCACCGCGGTCAGGTTTACCGCGCTCCGAGTGGCCGCAAATATTTACATCCACGTAAGGGTCAAGATCCCGAGAGGTGTGTAGCACCACGCCTCAGTGGGTCTGGGTGTCAGGTCCAGGTGATGTCACACGCACGCACACACACACACACACACACACGCTCGCGCAGCGCAGCACTTTGGACGGGACCTCCGGTCGATACGCGGCTCGTCTGACTGGTACGAGGAACCTGATCTCCGCGTTGAGGAGCTCAGGCTGCCGTTTGAGGCTCAAACACGCGAGACTCTAACCGCTTCTGCCAGCATTGAATTATCTCCCTCAAAGAGCAAAACAAACAGACGGCCGGGCTCTTCCTTCGAGGCCCGCGGACCTGCTCCGTCTGATATCTCATCTTAATCGGATCAATTGACCAGTAAGTATGATGTTTCACATCACGGCGTCTCCCCTGGGCACCGAGGCACATGCCTCTCCTCCCCAGGCTTTCAAAGGAGCTGCGGGAGGCTGCGAGCTCCAGAGCGGCCCTTTGTTTGGCGGCAGAGGGGCCCCCGAGGCCGCGTCTCAGACCGGGCGCTCGCCCAGGACGGCCCCGCGGAAAAGAAAACTATTTTTACACGGAGCGCGGCCCCCCGGCGCGGCCTCCATCACATGACGCGGCCTCCTCACGCGCTGCCGAGGCGCCCGTGAAGGACGCCACTGTGTGTGTTTCGGGAGAAAGGCCGTGGAGCCGCTGACCTCAGACAGCGGGCTTCTGTGGCCGAGCCTGGACTCACCCCCACCCCCCCGGGCGCTGTGGAAGGTCAGGTTTTCCGGACGGGAGACTATCGGCGTTCGGGCCGGGGGTTCGGAGGAAAGCGCCCAGTGGCTTTTAGGGCTAAATTAGACGCGTGTGGATCTTTCCAGAAGCCGAGCGGCCGAGCTGTGATGTGACGAGACCCGAGACAGAAGTTTTCAGCCCAGTTTCCCAGCAGTGTGCTCAGTGCCACCCCCCTCGGTCAAGTGCTTCGGGGTGGGGGGGTGAGCAGCTGCTGGTCAGAAGGACAGCCCCTTTTAGAGGGTGCAGAAGTTCATGCGCATGAGGGCTGAGCGAGGAGAGATTGTCGGCGCAAGTGCGATGCGAACGGGTGTGAAACAGCCGACTTCTTCAACCCGTCTGCCGCAAACCTGCCCCCCGATGCTGGGCGAGGTTATTGGTAACGTGGAAAAGCCAGCAGAAGCAGACAAAGGGAAGTGGCTCACGGGGGGCAGAGAGAACGTTGGTGGGAGATTCGCTGATGTCGGGCGGCGCTGAGAAAAATATTTACTCTGCAGAACAGTTTACTCTCAGCGTGACTTACTGAGTCAACAGCCCTGAGTGAAGCAACCAGCCACACCCTACACACACACACACACACACACACACACACACACTGGCATCACACGCGCTTATCGGCATGGCAACTGGACTGTGTGGGTGGGTGGGGGGGTTAGGGCAGGTACTCGACACGACACTGACAGGCTGCCGGTGGGATTCCGCAGGTGCAGGAAGGGGTTAAAATGGATGCCGGCGAGCAGGTTTGGTCCTGCGGCGGCGCCTCGGCTCCCTCGGGGGTCTGCGGGGGTGCCTGGCCCACTCTCAGACGACCGCCGAGGAAGAGCACCTGACCTGCAGACCTCCTTTTCAGCTGAGCTTCGTCTTCTCCTCACGCGTCACAGAGGATCACCGAAACATTGATTCCCAGCTGCAGCACGGGGGGCCCCCGGGGGCTCGGCTGGGTGATGATGTTGACACACTGGCAACCAGGGAGGATGGGGGTGCAGTGGAGAGCCAGTAAGTTATTATTATTATTATTATTATTATTATTATTATTATCATCATCGACACCAGGCAGCACTGGCCTCAGGAGCCGCTGTGTGTGAGAAAAACTTTGTTCTTTGGGCGATGAAGAGCTGCGGCTCCACAAACATCTCCATATCTGCACACAGAGGAAGTGAGGGCTGCAGCGGACGCCACCCGGTCAGGGCTGAAGGGCGGGCTTCTGTGTCATGACAGCAGTGTCACCTACGAGAGAACAAGCGCGATGCAGGTGGTCACCGACACCTCAGACAGGTCCCTCACCACACCTTTTTCAGGCTCCTGCTGTAGGATATCCAGTGGCTCACAGGTGGCAGAGAAGCTGTAGTCGTCCCGACGGCAGCAGTGACAGGGGTGACAGGGGTGACAGGGGTGACAGGGGTGACAGTGGTGCAGCAGCCACTTCTTTTCTCCAGATTCCACTGCTGGAACCACACCTGCTGATGTAATGGTAATAAGACGTTGCACCTGCAAACTGTAAAAGCTGTTTTATGGCTTCCCTGAGTACACACACACACACACACACAGACACACACAGTCTCACACACACACACAGTCACACACACACAGACACACACAGTCAGACACACACACAGTCACACACACACAGACACACACAGTCACACACAGTCACACACACACAGACACACAGTCACACACACACAGACACACACACATACACAGTCACACAGTCACACACACACAGACACACACAGTCTCACNGTCACACACACAGACACACACAGTCACACACACACAGACACACACACACACAGTCACACAGTCAC